>CAUYTI010090746.1:0-36440 GCA_963575145.1 Galago senegalensis
ACATTGACTTAGTTAAAGTTAGTTTTCTGTTTCTTACAGTAACTCATTTTGCACTTATTTCTTTTCATAGTCTTGTTAATAATAAAAATCCTCTATCTAACAAAATCACTTTATAACAAAGATATTTGCACCAGATTGTTCACTGCAGCTCAACTCATAATAGCCAAGTCATGGAAGAAGCCCAAGTGCTCACCGACCCATGAATGGATTAATAAATTGTGGTATATGTACACCATGGAATATGATGCAGCCTTTAAAAAGATGGAGACTTGATTCTTTTATGTTTACCTGGATGGAGCTGGAACATATCCTTCTTAGTAAAGTATCTCAAGAATGGAAGAAAAAATATCCCATGTACTCAGTACTATTATGAAACCAATTTACAATCACTCACATTTTCATATGAAGAATAGATCACAACTATGGCCCAAGCTGAAGGAGGAAGGAGGGGGGAGGCCAGATGGAGGGAGGGTGGATGGGGGGAGCACACCAATGGTGCATAACGCAAGGGTACATGTCGGATCCATTAGAATAGAGTATAAATGTCTTAACATAATAACTAAGTAAACAAGATGAGGTATATATTAAAAAACAATCCCATATCTGGAATGAAGCGTGCTGTTTGGTTAGCTCTGGGAGGGATGCTGTCTTTTCAGACAAGGCAGGAAAGAACAGTGGTTAAAAGGATTTGCTCTGAAATCAGGCTGCCTACATTCAACCCTCAGATGTGCTGATATCTTACTGTGTGATCCTGGGCAAAACAGTGATGCTGGTAGTGCCTGTATTGTAAGGTTGGATTAGCTGAAGAATAAACGAGTAAATTGGTCGCGTGCTTAGAACACCAGTAGGCACCTGACAAGCACACGATGTTAACTATTATTATTCAGATACGTGTGCATTTGTAAGCATCTGAACGTACCACGTTTCCACTTTTTACCTCTGATGATTTCTGAGCACATTGCTGGTCTTCTCAACCACATACTTCCTCTCCAATTCTTTGTCTTCCTACGGGACGCAGCTGCCGTCAGACTTTACATGCAGGGTGTGTATTTAGGAAATCAGCACTGTACGTTATCTGGGCTTGAATAGTAAATGGGGTACAGTTATGCCAAAACCAGGGCAGATTTGGAAATTCCCTTCTCCTTTCTTGGCGGCTCCTCTGATACTGTGTTTCTTTAATTGAGTTCTAGCCCACGTCCCAGATTCCTTTTGGATCTCGGTCATTCAGATTGCCAGTCTACAAACATCCGTGGAATCACCGCCAAATCACTGCAGCAGCGATGTGAATCTTATATATTAGCTTTATTTACAAAATAAGATATTCTCATCTCCAATGTGGTTATTAAAACCTTATTATGGGGCACTACGGAGCAGGGTCTCTACTCACGTGAATACTACATGAGTCGCCCACAACCAGAATAGAAGAGTCAGAGTACTGTGAATATCACAGTCAGTTTCATTTTTTAAAAAAGAGTGAAATTTTCACTAAAATATCCATGTTACTAGAGGAACATTTATTTGGGGGCTGATGAACATTATTTAAACAACGTTTGAACAGTTCTCTGGAAGGCAAGGGAATCTGGCAGTGCTTCTAAGAGGGGGCAGCAGGTTGAATCTCAGTACATGTCTAATTTTTAGATACGGCTACTTAATAACATTACAAACAGGCACCATTTCAGACCAACATTACAACCACTCTAACTTACTCTATAAAGGTAATAGGAAGAATAGAGTACCTGCATAATCCTACAGGCTGATTTGAATGAATGCCTCGAAATATAATTGCTGCTTCACTGCAAATGTATTTTTTTAATGCAGCTCTTACAAGTACGTGAATTAAGCTTTTGCTTCACTTTTTGTGCACCAAATGTGCAATTAAAACATCATTACTCTACAGCGGCAGGCTGGCTCATTTAAGCTAGTGAAAAGCTGCCATTAGGTTTGTTATAACTGCACATGAATGCACTTGTCATAGCGTACAGCACCTTACGGAAAAAGGTGTTACAAGATGGAAAGTACCTGCGGGTCTGAGGTAGCCGTGTGGAGCACACTGGCTGGGGAGCTTTCAGGTAAGGCGAGACAATGAGGTCTGAATCGCCTTCATAAATATATCTATCCAAATAAAAAATTAAGCCTACATTTTACTTTCATGGTGATAGAGATGATTCCTATAACCCTAAAAACCATCCTATAGTAATATCACCTTTTAATTTTACCTCCAAAAAACGTCTGGTGCTGGATTTGCCTAAGCATGTATTTTAACATTTGGGAAATGTTTTATTCTTCATGTAGAATCAGCATTTCTACAAAATGACCTTGTACTATTTTCAGTTACCCATTCTATAAATTCTCAAAGAATCGAACAGCCTTGGGTGAGTGGAAAGATAGTTGTTTCAAACAACAGAGATCATTTCTGTAGCTAACTGGCATATTTAGTGTGACCCAGTGTGAGTCCACTGTGAAAGCACAAAATGGAATGCTTCCCTGGACTTGGTACATAACCTTCCTAGACTTCTGGAGAGGACCAGAAGACCAGATATGACTGGGGAGAGGCTGTCTTATTCTACCAGTCAGGAGACCAGAGAGTTTCATACCAATGTTACTATCTGCTAGTTTTAAAACTTTGGCTACCTCAGTTACAATCTCAGCCTCTCCAGATTTCTTACCTGTCTGGTAAGTTGGTTGGAGTCAGGGAGCTTCTCATTCCCTTCCAGCCACCAACTTCTGTTAGTGTTTCTTAAGAAGCCTTATTTCCAAATGGGACAAGACTTTGCTCTGATCCGTCAGTGTTGTCACCCAAATTCACCAGTGGTATGACCACTACAAAGACTTCACAGTTCTACGAGGCTGAACTGTTACATTAGAATTGTAGAACTCACGAGCTCGTACCACAATCCAACATCTGTCAATGGCTTTCAGCCTCCTGTGCTGTGTAAATGAAGATGTTGGCTGGAAAGGAGTCTTTGACCAGATGGACCTACACTCATTCTTGAACTCTGAAAGCTGTGCAGTGCGCCGGCCATGAACTCTCCCGTGTGACTCACGGGAGCAGATGGCTGTCTGTGTTGCCATCTACGCACATTCACCTGCTGAGATGCAGGTCCACTGATGACATTCCCTCTGGATGGCATCCACTGTTAGCAAAACAAAGCATTCTCCGCTCTCTCTTTAGCTTTCTAACAATCTCCTTTAGGACTTAAAGTATTAAGACAAGACCTTCCTTTTCCTTAGCCTAACCTCCCAAAATATGCACTTTCTATTTGTTTCAGGTGGAAGAGAAAAAATAATAATAATAAAAACTAAACACAACAGCATATAGAAAAAACAGTATTCTCTTAGGAACATCTAAAAAACCCTTAGTGCGGGAAAACCATTATTTTAAATAATTTTATTACTATTTATTTTTATTAAGTCAAATACACATAGATCATGAATACATGTATGCATATGTGGGGTACAACTGTTGATTTTTTTTTTATACAATCTGACGTGGTTAGATCAAACCGATCACATAGCTTTCACCTCATTTACTTGATTATTGTGCTAAGACATTTATGTTCTACACTTGACAGATTTGACTTGTACCCTTGTCATATGCTCCACAGGTATGGTCCTACCTTTTATCCTATAATTGAGAAAATCTTAGTATGTATGTTTTTAAGATATTAACTTCATATGCCAGCATAGTTCACACACGTTTTGAGACAGTCAAGATTTTAAACTCAACTACAATGTACTTTACCTTCTAAATTTGATATTAGGTCCATTTTTTTAGACTTGCCTCCCATTTACAAATGAGTAATTTGAATAGACAGTTTGTATCCACTTTCTGCCACAAGCCTTTGGAAGTTAAAATCTGGTGAAAAACCACCCACCTCTAGAACTACAGCTCACTGCAAAAGTAAGCTGTAAAAATGTGCTTAAAAATGAGTTTAAGGTATGTGAGTTTAGGCAGAAGAAGGGCTAAAACTTGGAAGCAAATTTCTAGTAACCTAGAGATTACTATGAGAGCACCATTTTCTCTTAACTTTCCTGACTGGTTTGAGTTACAATCACAATGTCTCATCTTACAAGGTACATGTGAATTTTTCTAAATGTAGAATATAAATATCTTAACACAATAACTAAGAAAATGACATGAAGGCTATGTTAACCAGTTTGATGAAAATATTTCAAATTTTATATAAAACCAGCACACTGTACCCCATGACTGCATTAACGTACACAGCTATGATTTAAGGGGAAAAAAAAGAATTAGGTAGAGCACCTGATGTGCATGATGCAATGGTACATTTCAAAACTATTAAGAAATGAGTATAATTGTGATGGATGTGTTACTGACTTCAATGTTAGCATTCCACATTGTATATCAAAACAGTACCCTGAACCCCATAAATGCATCAACGTACAAAATTATGATTTGATAAAAACTAATTTTAAAAAAACAAACAAAAGAAAACAAATGACTTTTCGTGACAAACTTCCTTGAGGTCCCTGTCTGAGTGAAGAGTAGGTTGGTATGAGTCCACAGAGGACTTGATGTAACTGGGGGAGGGACGGAGGAACTACCAGCAGGCTTTGAGAACAGGCCAGAAGCAACACACGCTTTCTCCCCCAACCCTATGTTCTTCAAGAAAATTCAGACAAAATCATTCCATATGTGGTAGATCTTTTATAAAAAAGCAAACAAAAACAAACCTTTTCTATAAGTTCCAAACTAAAATCCACGTCTTAAAGGACAAAGTAGCATGGGCAGTGATGCTTAATATGTTGGATGTTTGGGGTTTGGGGGATTTTTTTTTTTTTTTTTTTTTGCTATTTCTCAGATGTAATCCTCCCTGGGTTTTTCTCACAATAATCACCACAGTTTAGCAGTCGTAAATATCCAAAGTCAATCAAGTTGAATCTTTAAATCTAGCTATTTGCAATTTCTTAGATGTTGGTATAGGATAACAAATTGATAACAAATTGTAGGGAGATGTAAATATATACAGAATATATATTTAGGTAAGAATGGTGGCCTTCGTTTGGTTCGTGGAGATTGAGTGAAAGTCTGACGGCTCCACACTTTTCAGGCTAATTTCCGAAGAGTAGCAGGTGTGCACAACCCAAGTCCGGAATGCCACCCGGATTCGCGCCACCTGTTTCCGCTCTTGGAAAGCAGTGCCGCAGAGCCACCAGAGGGGGCGGTGGAGAGTCAACCCCCACAGCCGGCTCTGTGCGGCCCACTCCTGCACAGTCGTCTGTTTCTGTTCAAGGAATGAAGTCGCTTCTCACTTTGTAACAAAAATCATTTGGTGTCTTTCTTTAGTAACCACTGAAGCAGTCCTTTTGCCCTCTGACCCCCTGAAACTGTACCAAGTTCCTGGTTCCCTGAAACGGGTGAAGCGGAGATGCTCAGGGAAGTACAGGGAAGAGGCGGTCACCGTTCACCCGGCTACTCGGGGACACACCTGCAGCTCCCCCATAAACAGATCGAGCCGGGAGCTCATTTCTGGAGGTGTTTTGAATCTGTATTTCTCAACGACACTTCTCTTTCTTTCTTAGCCTCTGACCAACACTAGGGTTCTACACAACCAGTGCTCCAAAATAGAACCAAAAGGTTTTTGAACATGGAAAAGTCAAAAATTGTCATCAGACATGGTGGAAACCTTCTCTTCTCAGTTTCCATTCAAACTTGAAGAGTTTTACATGTTTGCCTAAGGAACAAACACAGGTCGGGTACTCCACTGCAAGCCTGGGAGAGAGGGGACGCTTCAAAAGGCGTAAAGCAAGACAGTAACGTCCTTTACCTCCAAAAAAGGTCACAATGAGGAAAGCTGTTTTCCCTCCTAGAGGATTATACTTAGTAAATTATTTTTAATCTCAAGAAGACATCCATACGTAAGACCTAAAATAAACAGTTTTTATAAAAATCGAAACAAGAATAGTGAGCATTTCTCCTGACTATTTTGGGCAGCATTCTGCATGAACCTAAGAATAAAGTTCCTTAACAGCAAAAAAGAAAGTACATAGAAATCAACATATACTCACTTTAATATAAAAAAAGTAAAAGTATTATGTAATGACATTCAATTAAAATTGAAATATTCAATATTTTATTTTAACCATTCATACATCAGCCTAAACGCCCATGCCCAGAGTAATTTATAATTTGCTACAGAATGAACTAGAATCACACACACTAAAAGGCTAACAACAGGACCAAGTCATTTTGCTGGTTTTACTGCTGATTGGTATTGTTTTAGAGACAAGGTCTCTCTCTGTTACCGAAGCTACTGGCACATTAGCATAGCTCAGGGCATCTTTGAACTCCCAAACTTAAGCAATCCTTCCCGAGTAGCTGAGAGTACCCGCATGACCCATCATGCCCAGCTATTTTTTAATTTATTTAATATTTTAGTAAAGATGGGGTCTTCATACGTAGCAGAAGCCAGTCTTAAACTCTGGGTCCCAAGCAATCCTCCCCCCTTAGCCTCCCAAAGTGCTGGGATTATGAGGTGAGAGCCCCCACTCCTGGCCAGGACCAAGTTATTTAACCAGTGTATGGATCTAGTCACCCATGGATGTGCATTTTCTAGCCAATTTTACTGTTCACTACTCATTACCAGTTGGGTAATCCTCACTGACAGTCTGCATGGGTATTTTTCACTTATAATTCTTTACCTAAGTCATTTCATAGACACAGATAGATTTCCAAAATTTTTTATACTCTTTCCCAAAGTACTCCAGAGATATCTAAACATACTACTTGAATTTAAAATATTTGGATAATGATTTAATAGTTGAGAGAAAAATATGAATAATAATAATAGTGCATAACAAGTCATATAGCAGAGTAGCTAGTAATTTAGAATCAGACCACAGAAGATTTGGGGTAGTGTACAAATCAAAATGAAACATTTTCTACACAAACTTGAGAGGTCAGAATACTTAAAACTAATAGAAAAAGATTCTTTCAAATTTTTGGAATACTTTGAGGTTTTGAGCAGTCAGAACAGACCTCTTTTCCCATCATCATGCATCTCAATCTCTCTGATTGAACTAGAAAATGTAAGAATGAAATGACCATCTGAGGAAGAGCAGAACTTTTGGTCCCAGTCGCATTGTCTGGGCTTCTTAATTTTATATATCACAGCTGAATATTTTTAAGAATTGCGTCACTTTCTTCTGTGTTTTAACCCCCTGGTTTCTGGTGTCTTTGGAATCTGCCTCCTGCTCTCTGTGCACTGCCACCATCTTCCCCAAGGCCTGTATTCCATCTGGTTTGTATGACTGCAGTGTCTTCCTCATTGGTCTCCTTGACCTGTCTTGCTCTTTCTAATTGCTCCTCTTTTTTTTTTAATTTTTATTTATTTATTTTTTATTAAATCATAGCAGTGTACATTAATACTATCATGGGGTACAGTGTACTGTTTCTGTGTACAATTTGAAATACTTTCATCCAACTGGTTAACACAGCCTTCATACTAGGTATAGATCCAGAAGACCAAAAATCACATTACAATAAAGATATTTGTATCAGAATGTTCATTGCAGCCCAATTCATAATTGCTAGGTCTGGAAGAAGCCCAAGAGCCCATCGATCCATGAATGGATCAATAAATTGTTCCTCTTCTTTGCCACCAACACCCTGAAAAGTCTATAGCAGTATTCTCTTTACAGAAAGCATCTCAACTCTCCAAACCCCTGTTCTTGATATATTAATATAAGGCCCTTCATGACTGGACTCCTCCCCACCCAGCTGCTCTCACCTTCTTCCAAGGCCCCCACAGAACACATAAGCTCAGCCCTGGCCCTTCCTCCCTATTTAACCCGGCTGGGACCTGATATGCACCTTCCTGCTTCCTTATCTTTCTGTTTGTTTTAGCTTCTTACAAAATATGCTTGTGTCAAACCCCAAAAGAAATGTTACACCTCGTGATCTGTCCAGTCAAAACTTTGCCATCCTACTATTATATGTCTGTAGTTAATCATACTATGATTACTTGTTAATTTGTTTGTTTCTCTCACTAAGCTAGAGCTACCAGAGAAAAAGACTGCTAGTATACATAATTAGTGTACATAATTAGCATACCTAATTAGCGTATGTATTGCTTCCTCTGTGTTAAGCAGTATTTCAGGCACACTTTATGATGCCTTGTGTTTATTAAATGAGAGACAGAAACAATAGATGGATGGATAGGTGGATGGGTAGATAAATGAAGATGTGATTGAATAAATAAATGAACAAGTTTAAAGGGAAAACTGATGAGTAATTTCAGAGGAAGGGAAACCAGAGCTACTCTTTAGATTCTCTGTAAATAGCAAAGGGAATGATTAGGTGACCCAAAAGGTCAGTTCCTCTATTTTTAATTTTTCTAGGATTATTCCCATGATTCTGTGGTTTCGAGATTTGAAATTATAGATATGCATAGGTCCTGACATTCAGCTTCACATTTTCACCCCAGATATATAAATGTATTCTCATTTGGAAAAGGTCTGATTTTTAAACAAAATTAATTCATGAAAATAATAAGGCAAGAAGATAATAGCAATCTGTGATGCTCTAATTGGTATCAGACTGATCTTTGGGGATGTGGAAAATGCCCAAATGAGTCCAGCAAGGTTGACACTGGCGTATTTAGTACAGTTAACATTTCAGACAGAAATTATCCTATTTAAAAAAACACACTTCTCTCTTGAGTCATTTCCATTCTGCTGTTTAACAGTGTGAGGGAATTCTTGTTATGAAATATTTGGTGATGACAATTGTGCTACTCCGAGGAATCACGTGCTCACTTGACATCAGACAGGATGGTGCAAATGAAATAACAACAAATATATAATGGAGCACAGTAAACAAATACGGAGATGACCGCGGCTCTATGACGCCCCAATAATGGAGATGACTGTGGCACTATGACGCCCCAATAATACTGAGCATGCACCACACACCACACAGAATCACACACTCGAGCACTATGACTCCCCAATAATACTGTACATGACCACACGCACTGACTTAGAATTATATATTCTGTGTTTAGTTTGGGATGCCCAATCTTTCCTCTGCCTTTTTTTGCATTAAATATGGAGACTGGTACTTTCAAAGGCAAAAAGAATTTAATTTTGATTAGAAGTACAGAAAGTTCTCTAGTCTAGAATAGAATGTCAAAAATAGCTGATGGAATCAGAAACCCAGATGACCCTCCCCTTCTTCCATCTCTGAAGTTGTAATTGCTGGCATCAGACAGCTTTGTGAACTTCACTCAGGGATTTTATCTGAGATAGTCCCCCTTTGTGACTCATTGGTGTTACGATTGTTAGTCTTTATTAGTAATCACTACTAGCCCCAGTGTATAGCTGGGGAACTGAAGCTGAAACCATTAAGTGAAACTACCCAGAGACTCACACCAACAACAGGTGAGAGTCTGGGCGAAGGTTCTCTATTTGGGGCTTAAAACACCATGGAACAGAGTCCGTGTTTCAGATTCTTCTGTTTACTCATCTGACTAACATTTCTTGAGCACTTACTAAGGGCAGGCACTGGCTGAGTTATGAAGAAAAGAACGAAAATCACTGCCCCCATGGAACTGGCTCTCTAGGGAGTCAGACCAACCACAGACATGGTGAGAACAATTTTAATGTCCTTTAGGCCATGCTAAGAGAAAGAAAGTAAATCTAAGAAGAAGAGACAGATTTTGAGGCAGAGATGTCTACTTTTGGTCAGCATAGACTAGTGATACTTGCTGAGAATGTGAGGGTTCAGTAAAAGTTTAGGGACATCAGAGCCAGGAAAGCTGATACTGGAGGAACAGCATTTGGGGCAGAGGGAATAGCATGTCCCACGACAGCAGACAAGACAAGTGAGCAGGGCAGCAGCAGCAGTGGAGTGAGCCCCTGAGGAGCACAGCAGGACACGGAGTCACAGAGGCTTCTGCGTGTGTTTGTCCCTGTGCTGACTCAACAAGTGTAAGTGTGCACAGTAAGTGCTGTGTTTATTCATAAGGTTACATCACGGGCAAAAGCAGATATGGCCTTTGCTGTCATGGGGCACAGAAAAAGGAGCTATAATGAAGTTACTGGTTGTAGTGTCCCCTCTGGAGAAGCCTTGTTCCTGGAGGGTAGGACCAGATAGAGGCTGGACGGACATGGGGGGATCACATAGGCCTCTTTTATAAGCTGTAGAGCTATTGTTTGGACGGACACGGGAGGCCACATAGACCTCTTTTTATAAGCTTTAGAGCTACCGTTCTTTCTGTTTACACAATGACAGCTTTGATTTGGGGAACAGAAAGAGTAACGACAGAGAGAGAAGCAATAGAACTTCTCCCTGGTACGTTTTCTAAACTATCAATGGGAAAAAAAAAATACTCCTTATTACTTTCACTTTAGCCATTAGAGACATGCCCTAGTATCAAAAAGCAATCTAGAACAAGAAGGCTTGTCTACAAGGAAGACTTTGAGGGATCCCCCTCCCACCCCCATCCATACACTTAATCACTTCAGTTCTGGCTTCATAAAATCCAAGAAAATCTGACTGCAGTCATGAGAAAAAAAAAATCACATCTAGGCTTCTAGGAAGTTCTGAAAGGAAGTGATGGAGAAGAATTTGAACTAATAGATGAAGCTGAGGAAAAGGAATATCTCAGATCACACCCCTCCCCCATCCACGGCAAACTGGCCTGAAAACATGCACAAGAGAGAAAGTCAGACATTATTTGGTCCCATCAGATTCCGGCCACTCAAATATTCTTTCTCCCAGTTTGGAAACTAGATTGTCAGGTTTAATCCTAGCTCTGCTGCTTACTGGGTAGGGAACTGTAGCAACTTGATACTTTGATCTCTTCATCTATAAAATAAGGATAATAATAAAGCCCTTCCCACGAGGTGGTTGAGAGGATTAAACGGGTGAGTGTGTATAAGGGGTGCAGAATGGTGCCTGGCCACGGTGAGAAGAACTTCAGAAATGCCAGTTTTCCTAACTCTTGTGAAAATGGAGACAGGGTGTGAGTGTTAATGTAAGCAGGAAGTCATTTGTGTGGTTTCCTTCTGAGGAATTAAACCTTCTACATTTTATATTATCTAGAATTAAACCTTCCATCATTCATAAATGTGCGTCTTTAGAAAAAATCCTGGCTGCAGATCTCTTTTTTGTACTGATATTATTTTATCAGCTTTCTTTAGCTGACTGTCTGCATGTTGCCATCATTCTTCTATTTTTAATTTTTCTTCATTCATACGGTTTGGCTGTATCTCTGTTAAGTAGCATGTACTTGGGTTTTGAGTTTTTGATCTAGACTGACAAGTCTTGGGATCTACCCAGGGAGGAATTACAGCTGCTTTTGCCAAGTGTATCCCCAAAATCCACGTTTATTTCAATAAAAGTGCAGATATTGATATGATCCACGCTGAGCCCCGTGAGGGCTATTTTCCCTCTCACTCATTCCCTCTTACTCTTAGGGTGTACCACGTTGGGCTTCCGGTCAGGAATAAGAGAGTCTCCCCAGGGCCCTTCTTCTTGCTGGTCCCTGACCTACTGTGACGGTCTCCTGGGTCTCCTGAGGCCCGCAGGGCCCTTCTAGTCTCTAAGCCGCTCTGTCTAAAACTGACAATTGCCTCCATGGGTTAAATGACACTCAAGTTTGACTGATTACTCTTTGCCTTCACCATCCCTAAATTCAGGACTCTGCACTTTCCTGAGGAACGCCAACAAGAAAAGTTATGTTATGTGGGTTCAACTGACTGGTGAACTTGGTATCAGTCATCAACAAAATTATGTAATTTTGAAATCTATCTTTAGCATTCTTCTACCTGTATAGTACCCCTGATTATAATCATATTAATCTGCATCTTGCCTCTAAACTTGCTTTCATCTAATGCTTAAACTAGAACTTACCTAAGATATTTACAGTTGGGATAACTACATTTTCCAGTCTTTTTTCCAATTAGAATAGTTCCAATTCACATTTTTCCTGACTAAGTTTATCCTAGAAATATGACCTAGTATGGACAATAGTTATATCATCACCATATAAAGTAATTACCCTTATTGTAGAAACTTAAATGTTATTAAATAGCTCCTGAATATTGAGTCTTCAAACTATGAATGAATGACCCTCTAATATTGGAATTTCAGCCATTGTCATAGGCAGACAAGGAGCATTCCTTGAAGCATAAAAAAATTCTGAAATCTCCTAAATCACATCAGGTTGCTAATAAATGTTTAAGTTTAGCAAGGATGCTGCATATTGCATTAATTCTTTAACTTTACTATCATAAATATGAGACATGGGGACTGCAACATGAAAGACTGACTTTCATATTATCGGTTAGTTTTGTGGTCCAGGGTCATGAACTCTGAGAATTACATTACAGTGATGGCACACACTATTCCCTGTGTGAAAGAAGATTTAGTATAACAAGGAGGTCAAACAGGCTTCTTACAAAAAGATCTATTTAAAACACTGTAATATTGCCTGGGGTGGTGGTTCATGCCTGTAACCCTAAGACTCTGGGATGCTGAGAGGATCACTTGAGCTCAGGAGGTTGTGACCAGTGTGGTGGCATCTGTAGTTCCAGCCACTCGGGAGGCTGAGGCAGGAGGATTGAGCCCAGGAGTTTGAAGTTGTTGTGAGCTAAGCTGAGGCCATGGCACTCTAGCCCAGGTGACACAGCGAGACACTGTCACAGAAAAAAAAAATCCAAATACTAGAATTTTATATTATCTAATACCCTCTTGTTTACCACTAGATTTTTTTTATATTATATTAAAAGAAAATTTCTACTAGAATGAAAATTTCCTAATATTGCTGAAAATTTAAAAAAGATAATTGCATGTGGATTTTAATTCCTCCCATTTATTTTTTCTTTTGTTTACCCTGAGTAATTAAAGGCTGGCATAGACATGGATATAGGTAGATAGAGAGAGAGAGAGACAGACAGATAGATGGGTAAATGGATGGATGGATGGATGGATGGATAGATAGACAATTAGCTCCTGGCAATGTATCTGTTATGAATGACAAAGGCTAAACCAACAGAACTCTTGGAGCCATCCTTGGAGTCTTCAAAAATTTAGAAGTATATAACTTTTTCATGCAAAAATCCTACTGGCTGGGACAGTGCCTATGAGTCAAGGAGTAGGGTGCCAGCCCCATATACCAGAGGTGGTGGGTTCAAACCCAGCCTGGCCAAAACTGTAAAAAAAAAAAGAAATCCTATTGGCTGGGTGCTGTGGCTCAAGCCTGTAATCCACCCACTTTTGGAGTCCAAGGCAGGAGGATCCCTTGAGCTTGGGATTTTGAGACCAGCCTGAGCAAGGATGAGAATGTGTTTCTACTAAACATAGAAAAAATTAATTGGGCATCATGGTCAGCTCCTGTGGTTCCAGCTACTCGGAAGGCTGGGGCAGGAGAATCACTTGAACCCAGGAGTTTGAGGCTGCTGTGAGCTAGGCTGATGCCATGACTCTACCAGGATGACAGAATAAGGCTCTGTTAAAAAAAAATCTTATTAAATCAATGTAGAGTTTTACTCTTCTCCCGGGGAATAATATTTCCTTGCCTGCACAGTAAGCTAAGTGCTAGGCATGGAGTTCCAGAATGCTTCGATGACTGCGATTCTTGGCTCTGCTGTATGTGGAATGAGGAGAAAGTGAGATCATCTTCTTTGGTATAATAACTTATTTTTCTACAAAATTCATTCTTGTAGGCTTGGATAATTTAGGATGACAGTTTTGTTTTTTTTTAATGACTTGCTTGCCTTAACGCGTCCTCTCAAAGTCTGCCCTTCCCAAACTGATCTGTATCTCACAGATACTATAAGAAGCAGGTAGGTCATAAAAGTTTATCAAAACTCCACGGCACACACCTCTGAAAATGGCCAGAATCCAGAACACCAGCACCAGAGCTGAAGGAGGTGGGGCAGCAGCGACTGTCATTCACGGCAGGGAAGAACGCAAACTAGTGCAGCCACTGGGGACGCACTCGGGAGGTGTCACAAAATTAAACACGCCCTTCATAGAGCCAGCAAGAGTGTCCCTGGATATCCATCCCAACGAGCTGAAAACTCAGGTCCCCACAAAACTCTGCGTGTGGACGTTCACAGCAACTTTATTCGTAACTGTCAACGTGCAGAAGGTCCCGAGGCGTCGCTTCAGCAGGTGAGCAGAGGGCTGGGGCGCAGCAGATGCTGCAATGGCACCCGCAGAAGAGGAGTTCACAGAGTCCGGGTCTGCGGAGACAACCCTGTGACACTCGGGAAAAGGCAGCACCGTGAAAACATAAAATGTGAGTGGCTGCCCAGGATCAGAGAGAGGAAGGGACCCAGACGCAGGCTCAGCGTCTGTTAAGCCAGTGGCACCTGCCCGCGATGCCACAGTGGGGGGTCCACAGGACCCTGAGTTCGTCTGAGCTAAGGGAAGGTGCACAGCCAGGCGGGGACCCTGCCGTGAGAAGCCACTGACCCCGGTGGTGAGAGGGCAGTGCGGGCTCCCCAGGGGTGACACAGTCCCTGCTGGTGGGGACGATAAGAAGGGGGGACACTGCACAGGCGGGGGCAGATGACACGTGGAAAATCACCATGTCACACTCAAGTTTGAACCTAAAACTGCTTGCTGTCATTTGAATGTGTCCCCCTGGTGACCGAGCTGCTGCCTGTGTGACAGTGGTGAAAGGCGGGGCCTCGGAGACGCCTGGGTGGTGAGGGCTCCTCGCCGTGAACGGACGGAGGCCCTAACCCGGAGGCTCCGCACAGCACTGCGCCTTCGGCCCGTCCACCTCTTATCACGTGAGGACACACTGTCCTCCCTATAGAGGAGCTATCTGGAACGCAGAGAGCGGATCAGCCAGCGCGGCCATCTTGGACCTCTAACCTCCACGGCTGTGAGAAATAGTCCTTTACCAATGACCCAGTTTGTAATAACTTCTTTGTTACAGCAGCACAGATGGACTAAGATGTGGCTTTTTGAAGTCTTTAAAAAACCTTCCAATGTGTGTGAAATCAGAAAATATGCCATCTAAACTGGCATCTCCATGAGTCCCAAGTTCAGTGTAACGATTGTGACTATATGTATATTTTACATATATATGTACATACAAATATTACATATATGTGTATGTATATTTTGCATATATATGTATGTGTGTATATATGTATATATATGTGTATATGTGTATGTGTATAGAGAGAGAGAGAGAGATTTTAAGGTAATGAATCACAGCCGTGGAGGCTTGGTGAGCCAGAAATCAGATGTGGAAGGCCAGCAGGCTGAAGACCTGGGAAAGAGCTGCAATTCCACCCCAAACAAGGCAGCTAAAGATTCCGTCCTGCTCCAGGGATGTCATTCCCTTGTACTCCTGGCCTTCAACTGATTGGATAGGACGCCCACACACTTTATAGAAAGCAATCTCCTTCTCAAAGTCCACCAATTTAAACATGTCATCCAAAAATAGCTCAACAGAGACATCAATAATAATAATAATAATAATAATAATAATAAATGCTGGATCAAATACCTGGGTACTCTGGCCCAGCCAAATCAACACATATTATGGGCCATCATATTTAACTATTTGTCATTCTGAACATAAAACTCGTATTACCTATCCCCCTGTACATACACAGGAACAGCTGATGATGGGGCAGCAATGACAGCAGTTCTTAAAACTCTTTCTGCTGGGGTTTAAAGATCACCCTCTATGGATGTGATCGCTCCTCTTATAGGTCTATAAAGAGTGGTTGGTTGGCATCTGCATTTTGAACAGAGAGTGGTCTATACTCCTGGCTGGTTTATAGAGCTCCCATTTTGTACTAATAAAAAGAGATACAGGGAATTTACCCCTGGAGACTCAAATAGGCCTATTACAAAGAAAAGACCTATAAAGTCGCAGAAGGCTGAAGAAAAGAGAGGAAAATGTCCACAAATGATCACAAGGCTCAACCAGGGCGACACACGCCTAACTTTCCGTGAAAGGGGTGGCAGCATTAACATCCCAGCCTCCTCTCATCAGACTTCATGCCGTAGCACCCTGCAAGGGCCGGTGTACTAGGCACGCATTAACTATGAGATGGAGTTAGTGTACATCTGCGAGGATTAGGCTGAGGGGTGTAGTAGGCATGCATTAACTATGAGGTGGAGTTAGTGTACATCTGCGAGGATTAGGCTGAGGGGTGTACTAGGCACACATTCAGATGAGATGGAGTTGGTGTACATCTGCGGGGATTAGGCTGAGGGCTGTACTAGGCACACATTCAGATGAGATGGAGTTGGTGTACATCTGCGGGGATTAGGCTGAGGGCTGTACTAGGCATGCATTCACTATGAGATAGAGTTGGTGTACATCTGCGGAGATTAGGCTGAGGGGTGTACTAGGCATGCATTCACTATGAGATGGAGTTGGTGTACATCTGCGGAGATTAGGCTGAGGGGTGTACTAGGCATGCATTCACTATGAGATGGAGTTGGTGTACATCTGCGGAGATTAGGCTGAGGGCTGTACTAGGCATGCATTCACTATGAGATGGAGTTGGTGTACATCTGCGGAGATTAGGCTGAGGGGTGTACTAGGCATGCATTCGCTATGAGATGGAGTTGGTGTACATCTGCGGAGATTAGGCTGAGGGGTGTACTAGGCATGCATTCACTATGAGATGGAGTTGGTGTACATCTGCGGGGATTAGGCTGAGGGGTGTACTAGGCACTCATTCACTATGAGATGGAGTTGGTGTACATATGCGAGGATTAGGCTGAGGGGTGTACTAGGCATGCATTCACTATGAGATGGAGTTGGTGTACATATGCGAGGATTAGGCTGAGGGGTGTACTAGGCACACATTCACATGAGATGGGAGTTGGTGTACATCTGTGGGGATTAGTCTGAGGAGTGTACTAGGCACGCATTCACATGAGATGGAGTTGGTATACATCTGTGGGGATTAGTCTGAGGAGTGTACTAGGCACGCATTCACATGAGATGGAGTTGGTGTACATTTCTGGGGATTAGGCTGAGGGGTGTACTAGGCACACATTTACTATGAGATGGAGTTGGTATACATCTGTGGGGATTAGGCTGAGGGGTGTAGTAGGCACACATTAACTATGAGATGGAGTTGGTGTACATCTGTGGGGATTAGGCTGAGGGGTGTACTAGGCACGCATTCACATAAGATAGAGTTGGTGTACATCTGCGGGGATTAGGCTGAGGGGTGTACTAGGCACGCATTCACATGAGATAGAGTTGGTGTACATCTGCGTGGATTAGTCTGAGGAGTGTACTAGGCACACAGTCACATGAGATGGAGTTGGTGTACATCTGCAGGGATTAGGCTGAGGGGTGTACTAGGCACGCATTCACATGAGATAGAGTTGGTGTACATCTGCGGGGATTAGGCTGAGGGGTGTACTAGGCATGCATTCACATGAGATGGAGTTGGTGTACATCTGTGGAGATTAGGCTGAGGGCTGTACTAGGCACACATTCAGATGAGATGGAGTTGGTGTACATCTGCGGGGATTAGGCTGAGGGCTGTACTAGGCACGCATTCACATGACATAGAGTTGGTGTATATCTGTGGAGATTAGGCTGAGAGGTGTACTAGGCACACATTCACATGAGATGGAGTTGGTGCACATCTGCGGGGATTAGGCTGAGAGAAGCACTGTAGAGAAGAAATGAGAGGACGACATTGGTTCATCAGTCTTCGTGGGACAGAGATGAGGTAGGAGGAATTAGCATTGCATTTGCAACCCCAAGTAGCCCTGTAGGGTGACATGTAGAATTTAAATTACCTGATACACTCTAACAACGTCTCCACTTTTCTAATTTTGGTAATCTTAGAAAGGCCAAACCCTTAGTGAGACATTACTCTTACTAGTGAAAATAATTTTATCACGAGCTGGAGATTTTTTAGATTTCACCTGTATGAACACTTTGTGTCATGCTATGAATATTCATCATAACCTTTAGTATCACAGTGATATGACACAGTTCTCTGAAGAGGGTCTCATTAGACCATCACATAGGTAAAATGTGCATTTGTTCAAAGTTTCCATTAACAGCTTTTATCATAAACTTTATTCGTAAGGCATTCCCTTGCAGCCCATCTAGGAAACCTTCAAAGCTATCATCCAAAGACAGAGGGTTCACATCTCTATGCACATGCAGGGGTGTGCTCAGCAAGCTGATCTCATTTGTGAAATTTAATCTCAAACAATGGTTGGCTGTATGGCCAGACAGTTGCCTTCAGTAAGCTCACAAATCAATCCCATGTTGTAACTGAAGCTGGGGGTTGAGATTTCTAATCATGACACTTGTTTCGATTCTCCCGGCTGCCAGCCGAAATGTCTGTTAAAAATGTTCCATTTTATTTCTTTCAAGATAGGATAAAAGCATTTCAGTGTATGAATCTTAGAAACAAACTGACCGAATCAACTCTCCCCACAATTACTCAAACAGCCCTTTCACGTATTACAGGGTATCTTAAAGTTTCAAGGCAGAGATTGCATTCAATTATTAGCAAGCATCCTCTGAAAATGAATTTGCACTGCCTGGTTTCTCTCTCTGTCTGTGTCTCTGTCTCGCCCACCTCCCCCTCACCCATTGTTTTCTTTTAACAGGCCAAGAAGGAAATAGGAGATGCAATGTAAGGGTAGAATCTGTCTATCGCCAGACAAGAGTGAGCAATGACAGCTCAAGATAAAATAGCAAACAGTGAGCATACCCTCAACCAAGCAGCCTTTCATCAACTTGAGACTAATCTCACCAGAAATCACGAGAGGCCAACACAACCACTTAACAGGAGCAAAAATGCTGCAATACTGAACCACCGGCACAAACAGTATATACCACAGCTTAAAAAACTCATTTTTATTGTTATTTATTCATTGTCTGGAGACAGAGTATCACTTTGTTACCCTTGGTGGAGAGCCATGGCGTCACAACTCATAGCAATCCCTGTTGGGCTCAAGTGATCCTCTTGCTTCAGCCTCCCAAGTAGCTGGGACTACAGGTCCCCATCACAACACCAGGTTAGTTTTAGAGATGGGGTCTAACTCTTGCACAGGCTGGTCTTGAACTCCTGAGTTCAGGCAATCCACAGTCTCAGCCTCCCAGAGTGCTGGAATTATAGGCGTGAGCCACTGAGCCCAACCTAAATAACTCATTTTTAATAAGCCAAATATTAAACATTTAATAAGTTAAATATTAAATGTGAAATTCTCTGGCTTAGTATAAGCTATAAATACATCTGCTTATTTTGTTTTTAATCTGCCAATTTGAATTTTATATCTTATACTGCATTTCAAGTGATTGGCTGATTTTGCTGGAACTAAAATATATATTAAGATTTTCAAAGTATTTTATAAGCTTAAAACATTAACAAATATGTGAAATGTTATAAGGTTCCAACATTCTCACTTGCTGGTGAGAATTTTAAATTATTTTCAACGTAATTAGAGTTATTATTGTGGCTCCAATTTTTTATACACAAAATCCCTTTCCCCTCTCCTTCCTTCTCTCATATATATATATATATATCTCAACACATATTATTATCATACACATACACACATACATATATATGTGTACATATATATATACACTTTTTTAATGGTTTAAATTTCTAATTCAAAAATGACTCATTCAATGTTGGATTTGCCTCTATGCATAGTTCATCAATAGGAAGATTGCCTTGCAGTGCCTGCCCGTAGCTCAATGAGTAGGCGCCAGCCACATACACTGGAGCTGGAGGTTTCAAACCCAGCCTGGGCCAGCTAAACAACAAAGACAACTGCACAAAAAAGTAGCCAGGTGTTGTGGCAGGCGCCTGTAGTCCCAGCTACTTGGGAGGCTGAGGAAAGAGAATCGCTTAAGCCCATGAGTTGGAGGTTGCTGTGAACTGTGACACCATCGCACTTTACCCAGCGCAAAATAGTGAGACTCTGTCTCAAAAAAAAAAAAAAAATAGGAAGATGGTTTGGTTCAGGAAGTTTTTTGTTAGAACTTTTTGTTCTCTCTGGTAGTACAATACCAGATGTAAAGGTGAAAAATAGCTGAGTTTAGTCTTGACATAATGGAACACACTATGCTGATTTTGTTGAGTCAATGCATACTAAGGAGACAGATTATAAATAAATTGCCCCTGAATGCATCACAATCCGTTGTCCTTGGGTTTCAGGAGAATTATGGGCCATGTAATACTGAACTGCCAATGGCTCCCGTCTCTGTCCTACACTTCTGTACATGACAGTGATTTACTGGGTTTTTACCCAAATTGATTGTGAACTCTTAAACAGAAAAGAGTCATGATTTTCTTTTCAATTTGCATCCCTGAAGCCCAGCACCAAGTCGGGCACCTGGCAGACGTCCCACCTACCTTCTCAGAGTGAAGGCATGGCCAACGGACAGGCAAGCTTCCCTGAAACGGAGTTTGTTAGTTCTGCTCAAGAGATGCGTATCCATTCTTATTTTTTCGAGTTATTTCTAACGAGGCATCTGTTTTAAATGGATGTATGTTCTGCATGTTTTAGTGTGTTTCCTATGACATCAACTCATTAGAAGACAAGTTTTAAAATTATGGAAAAGCGAATAATGTTCACTCAATGGAAAACGAGTTTCCAGTATTTCTTGCATATCTCACGTTCAGAAAGAGATTTAAAGGAAGATCATCTGTCTTTAGGTTCCTCCTCCGATTGTGCCAACTGGCAGCCCTGGCTCCCTAGAAGTCTCTCCTTCTGGATTCTTCCAGACTCTGGTCTTTCCTGGGTTTCCTCCTGACCTTTGTCCACACTCCACACTCCCCAGCAGGCACCTTCTTCTACATTAGCTCATGAATTTTCTTCAAGGCTCTTCTTTTTCTATATGTTCCCTCTCCCAGAGCTTTCCTAATTGATTATTTATACCATCTAGAGAATAACGACTTCCAGATTTCTGTCTTGATTTCCAGGCCTATCTATCAAATTACTAGACCATCTCCACTTCTTAATCTCCTTATCAATGCCTATTGCCAAATAAGTAAGGCCAGAAATATGTGAGAAATACATTTTTTGAATCTGGAATAAGTTCTTTCATTCACTTTTCATATTCGCTTAGTTACCAAGTCCTACCAATTCTCTCCCTTAGCCCTCCATACCTACTCTATATCACTTTCCTAGCTTATTTCAGGCCCATTTCTCAGACCCCTCTAAATTCTACTGACTGCAGCCAGATGGACTCCCCAAGTGTAAATCAGACCCTTCTCTCTACTCACTTAAGGTTCTTCAATGATCCACCATTACTTAGGAATTAAGTCCACATCTTTTAGCACTTTAAACGCCCATCATGGTACAAACTCAGCATGCCATACTTCCCCTCCAAGGGATTTCTAATAATCTACTTCCCTTCACGTAGGAGAAGTTATCCCATGAACCAGTTTCAATTCTGCGAGCAAGACAGGGCCCTCTACATCCCCACAACTTTGCATAAGCTCTTTGCTATTTGTTCTGAGAAGTCGACCTAGTGGACTTGGTGGATTCTTGCTCAACCTTTAAGCCAACAGCAAGACCCCATCTCTACTAAAAATAGAAAATCTTAGCTGGGCATTGTGGCAGGTGCATGTAGTTCCAGCTACACAGGAAGCTGAGGCAGGAGAATTACTGGAACCCAAGAGTTTGAGGTTGCTGTGAGCTATGACACCACAGCACTCTACCAAGGGCACAAAATGAGACTATGTCTCCAAAAAAAAAAAAAAAAACCTTTTGGAATTCTGAGCTCCTGGGAAAATTAGCTTGTATTTCTCAACTGCATCTTCACCTTCCTTTCTAGGATAAAAAAATTAAAGTAGATTTGAAATTATTGATCAAGAGATTTAAATTCCACCGATGGCATGTGATGGGGTAGGGGGAGAGAGAGGCATGAAGGGATGCATTCGAGGAAGGTCTCCTATATATTTTTTTGTTTTTGGCTGGGGCTGGGTTTGAACTCACCATCTCCGGCATATGGGACCGGTGCCCTACCCTTTTGAGCCACAGGCACCGCCCAGGTCTCATATGTTTTTATTAGGAGGTTTTGTCACTCACGGTAGGGGAAAAATGGATAAAGTCACCACAAATATGGCTCCTTGAACATACGCTCCTACTCTCCGAGTCCTATGAGGTGCAATTCTCTTTTATTAAGGCAATCCAGATAACCAAACACAGGTAAAAGTGTTGCCTCTCCCAAGAATACTTACTTTTAAACAAATATCAAGGTCCTAAATGCTAAAAGTAAACCATCAGCCATTGGGTACAAGACTGGACTGAGGCACTGCTCCCCTGCCACTTAGTCCACAGGACATGAGGATGTACGTGACAGTGGGTAAGAGAACCCTGTGGTTCCCACACTGGGTTCGGTGACAACAGTGAGCACTCACAGCTAACTTTGAGATTGTACATGCAACATTCAGAGTCGTACCTACAAACAAACACCTCACCCACATGCTGAAGAAGCTTCTACATCTTACAGGAACTTAAAAGCAATCATACTCTACCCATTTTTCATTTTAATTATAAAATGCAGGCCACATTTTGGAAATATAGCCTGCTGACCTATTTTTGGCACTAATTTCCTCTCACTCTCTAAACAAATGCCAAGACAGACACTCTTGGCCCTATTAAAGTGGTTTAAGGAATTAAGGCACTCCTAAATTTAAAACACCAGGTTTAAAATGTTACAATTAATAATGCTATTTCTGTGATCTATCCTGGTGTCTTACCTACCTTGAACTCAATATCTAATTGAAAAAAAAAAACCTTCACTATACTTATCTATTCACATCAATTTATTCCATCCACTTCTCTTTCTTAAAAACTTAGTAGTGTTATAGTGATTACATGTTAATTGTCTTGTTTCCAATCTCCATGTAATCTGAGACTTTAAATCTTATCTGATATAAATTTCACTCACTCGAGTCTGCACTTCTCATCACTGGAGTCAGAAATGCCCACCTACGCGTCTTTAGAAATATCAGATTCAAGGGGTTGGACCTCATTTAGCTTTCATTAAGTGTCGTGACCTAGAATTAGTACATGCTTTTCACATAAAACATACTCACTCTCCCACCATTCTCTTCCATCTAATGACAGCGCCCCTGTTTTATTTGTTTAGGATAAAAGTCAAGTCAGCTGACATGCCTCATGATGCCCTTCTAACTCTAACTCTGCCCACTCCATCCACGGCATCATGGCTCCTGGCCCCCAGATGATTCATCCAGGGCAGCACCAACCTCCGCTCTTGTTCTTCCTAGAAGCTCGTCCTCCAGACAGCCACGGGGCCCACCCCGCACCTCCATGACGTCCATCAGACATGCAGCCCCCCGCCCGGCACTCCCATTTCCCTTCCTTGCTCTGTTTCTTTATCTGGCACCTCCATCTAACACTTTATATGTTTCATTTACTATTTACTTGTTCTCCTCCCATGTGGTAGGTAGAATCCTAAAGACATATTTCCAAGATTTATATTCCTAGATTCTTCAGACAAGTTCCAATCTAAGTACTGCTGGGGAAGGACTCTGCAGATGTAGGTGAAGTTGCTAGGTGGGCCCAGGGTAATCCCCTGAGGACTTAACTGCATAAGAGAAAGGCAGAGAGTCCTTCAGAGAGACACGGTAGAGAGGACGACAGAGGAGGGAGGAGAAAGGGGGGCGGTCAGAGAGCTTCAAAGCATGAGAAGGGGCTCAGCACACCATTGCTGCTTTCAGGTGAAGGGGGAATGTGACCAGAAGCAGGCGTCTGAAGGAGGGGACGGAGGGTCCCAATGCCTGCCACTAAAAAATTAGGCACCTCAGTCCTATGTTCACAAGGGCCTGGATTCTGATAATGACCTGGCTGAACATGGGAACAGATCCCCCACCCCCGAGACTCCAGAAAGGACAGACGTATGTAAAAAGGAGGAACACAGCCCTGGTTTCAGCCTTGTGAAACCCAGAGCCAAGACCCAGCTGAGCCACACTCGGCCCAGAAGTCTGTCTGACCTGCAGGTAATTAGTGGGTGTTGTGTTAAGTCTCTAAATTATGATGATTTGCTGGCAGGAATGGAAAACTAAACACCCTATTAGAATACAGGCCCTTCAAGGACAGGAACTCGCCTACATTTTTATTATTTTGTTTTGCTATGTTTTTGTCATGGCTGTGCCCAGAACTTAGAACAGAATCTGACAATAGGAGACACAAAGACTTCTTAGATGAATAAATACACACAGCCTACTTGTTCTTTCCCACAAAATCTATATTTTGTGAGGACATCTCATGAAATTTTTACCCCCCCAAAATATTGCATATACATATTGAAAATTTAAATGTGAAAGGTAAATGGGTTTGAAAACCGTTCAGTAGTTTGTATCTCTGCAAGTTAGCAGTGGCTATCAGCTCCATGGAGCAGGCGTGGAACAATCAAGTATCACTTCGGAAAGCAGTGTTCAAACTGCAGGTGGCAACATACTCGCAGGTGATAAAACCAGTTAATGGGATTGAGATGGAAGGAAGGGAGGGAGAGAAAAAATAATAAAATGAAAATATTAGAATGCACCTTTATTTTCCACGTGAGTGTGTGTGGTGTGCTGGGTTCCTATGTAACATGTATTTCTGACTGTGGGAACCATAAATGTCATTTAGAAACCGTAGCCCCAAAGGTCATTAAGCTCTGGGCTGTGGACCAGAGTACGGTTTGGGGCTGACTGGGAGTGAGGTGAGGTAAATGGACAGGCGCATGCCTGCTAGTGCTGAGAAAGAAAGTGCCACACCTTCCCAAACCTATGCTGAAATCTGCGGGCAAGAGAGGCCTGTGAACAAGGAGCCCACCAGCTGTGCCCTGCAGGGTAAGGAAATGAACCTCTTTCTCTCTCAGTGATCTCACTTAGCCCTGGGTTTGAAATAACATCCCCAGACACTGGATCCACCAACTGGACAGACTCCGTGAGCTTTGGGATAAGATCCAGTAGTGTCTACAAGAGGACACCTGGAAGATTTCATCAGCAAAACCTTGTTAGATGCTATTTCTTTTCTCCCATACAGGGAAAGAATTAAAAATGTAACACTTATCTTTCTTCTGGTCTTAGCCAGTTATTAATGTCATATAAATTTAGCTGGAAAGGAAGTTAGAAATGTGGAACCAAAACATAAACGCTGGTTAAAGTAACTTAGAATTGAATCTAGCTCAATATCCTATTTATATATTTATTGTGCACACAAGGAATCCGAACTCAAGGTTTATGCGATCCCATTATTATAACAGTGTTACCCTCAGCTTATATTTACCATTGATTCCAGTGCTTGTTGGCAATGGCCAGCTTATGGATAAAGAATAATGCAGCCAACAATATCCAGCCCCCCCGCGGTGCACACCTGTCTGGGTCAGGACTGCACCACATCTCCTTCTAGCGTCTGCGGTGGCTGGCACACAGTAAGCAGAGTGCCTGGCACACAGTAAGAGCTAAATAAGTGCTTCCTATTTGCGTTTGTTGTTTTGATTATAACATGAGCACTACGATAGAATGTTAGACACAGGAAGTGCTTAATATCTGTTTGCTTTCATTGCAAAATACGACGAAATAAAATCACAATCTATTTCCTTAAAACTCGTTTATATTTGAGAGGACATTCAAAAATGACAGATTTTATGTGTTTAAATCACCTTAAAATGAATAAAGATGAAATAATTCCAATCAGTTAAAAATTACCCAGAAAAGCTCTTCAAGCATATCAAAAGTCAGTAGACCTGGGATTTGTGATTTATAAAGATAATCTTTCTAATGACAATATAAAATCTTGTAAAACACAAAGTTAAGTTCGTTTTTCCTTCGGTAAAAATCAAACGTAAAAACTACACTGACCACTGTAGTTTGGGAATTGGTGCCCATAGCGGTGGGCACATCCCACATTCTAAAAGCAGGATGCTCTTTCCTTAGATCTTCCAGGGAGAAAGAATATCAAAACATGGAAAAAAAATTAATGAACCAGTCTGTCTCCTCTGATGATTCCGCCGATGTTCCGACTTCTTCTTCGTATCCTACAAGCTCTCCAGCACCTCCACCCCTGCTCCTTTCCTGTTGTATAATTAGAATATAATTATCTGCTCTCTCACACTGGAAAGACTATTCTTTTATTAATGACTCTTTGAAAAGTTCTTTATTATTTATCTTTGAAAGGAGTTTGGAATTAAAAGGCTTATATGACTTTTTCTTTCTTTCTTTTTAACTTAGGAGGTCTTGAAACTAATACAAGAGAGATGTCATTGGTCGTCATTACGTTTTCCACCTTCAGAATGAGAAAAAGGGTGTGGGGAACAAACGTGGCATCCTCCATTCTCTCCAGATTAAACGCTGGGGCTCGGGGCTTTGAAGGACATCCAGGCAAAAAAATACTGATGCTCCAAAAATGGGTCTTTCCTTGCCTTTCCCCCTTGTTAGAGAGTAGAAAATGGGTCGGAACAGAAAAGCTTCCTGAATCTGACAAGAGAGAGGCGGACAGTATAACTCACATTTGTAGAAAGTACAATGTAGGTTTCAAATTAGTCTCAAGTAGGGGGTTTTAAGCCCCTTATTTGTAGTCATTTCTGGAAGGTGCCCCTCATCTCTGCTGAGGCCACGTGAGCCTTATTGATGGCTGTGGCTGGCCGTGTTTTTTTCTAACATTAGGCTTATCCAAGCACTCCAGATTGGATACGGGCAATTATAAGGGAGGGTGCACATTACTGCAAATTTTTATCATTTCTCAAGGCATTTTTCTTGCAGTGGTAATCTCGTAAGACCAACATATCTTGCATGAGAAAGGCAAATAGCTTTTGGCTGAGAGCAGCTCTTGAGTTACAACATGACCTATTCCTGGGTAATTTCTGGATTATCTATTAGGGGCTGGGACCTGCCAAATTAGGGTTCAAATGAATTCTTGGCTTATTGTGGCCACACCACCTTATTCAAGGCAGGCATATGGACAAAAACAATGATTAAAATAATGACTCCAGTTCTTCTGAATAATCCTGCTGCTATTCACGCACAGTGGAACTACCTCTGCCTGACGTTTCCACTGCAGACGAAGAAATACTGTACCCAGAGCCATTTCAAGAATTGTTCTTAGCTTCTACATTTCTGTTCCATTTCAGTGGGGATGGAAGAGCAATAATAACCTAATGATCTCAAAACTTTGCTTCTTGTGCGGCATCAGGGAACTTGCCCAATTTTTTTTTTTTTTTTTTTTTTTTTGGTGATCCAAATATAATTACACATCTTTGCCTAGCCCTTTGGAATTCTGTGATGTTCCTTTAGTTGAAAATGTCTAAATAGCTCCATTTTTGTGAGCAATACTTTTTCTTGTGAAACTTAAAAAAAAGGATAATAATTTACTCTGATTATACTCAAGAAGCTTCTTCTTTTAAGCCTTCTTCTCTTCTATTATACATGATGACTTTTCCTTTTTTAAGTAGGAATCATAGACTCCTAGAATTGGAAGAGATCTTAAAAGTAATTTAATCCAAACACCTACTATTGCATGAATCCTCTCTATGACGTCTCAAATGAGGTCCTTCATTACCAGCTCTTCTCTAAGGCAAAAGAGACAAAGTAAAAATAGAAAGTCCTATCGACTCTGGGTGGAACAATACCTGATAACTAAAACAAATTACAGGGTGTAGATGTGCTCCTCTCTCCTCACGAGTCTTCATTTTGTTTTACTATATCAAGAAGAATTTGTGAAATAGCGACTCAATTTTCAGTTTATATCCTTGTGAACACAGCCAACAGAGAGGGAAACAGTACTTCTTAAAAAGAAATGTTTTCTCAGAGAGTTTAGATCGCATGGTCTTGACCTTTTCATTTCAATGATCCAGAAAGTTAAAGATATTTTTAAAGGTCGACCTTACATGAAAGGAACTATGGGAAATTTTTATCACTGTTACTTAAGAACAAGTTAAATTATCTAGCATGAAATATAGGCTAAGAGATTAGGTTTTGGAATGGACTCTGTGTTTTGAACCCTGGCTTCCAATTATTTAGCTGTATGTTTTCATGAAGTCACTTAACTTGGTTTTGGTTTACTCATATATAAAAAGGAGATAATAATATTATCTTCTTCACTGGGCAAGTAAGAGGATTAGAGGGACTAAGTTCCATAAAGCACTCTGCTCCATATATGGCATGCGTTTTAAGGGAATGATAAATGTTAGCTCTTCTTTGCTCACTAAAGTGGTAAAAACAAAATTTGGTTGTAGAGAGCTTACACATTTTTTCATTTGTTTCAGAATCTCAAACTTTTGAGATGAAAAATGATAGTGCTGAAGAAAAATATTGTCATGGCATAAATAGCTTTCCAAGAACTTTTATATTGTCAGAATTAATATAGATTGTGCTACGTGTTAATTCCTAAATAAAATAATTATTCTAAATAACTAAATATGGACTCGCTATATTTTGGAAAAGTATGGAAGCATTCAGCTAACAAGTTAGAGTCAAGAATAATTTGACAAGGGTGGGGGAAGGATGGGCGAGGGAGGGCGATTGGTGAGATCACGTCTATGGTTTATCCTATGGGGGTACATGTCTTTCTAAATGTAGAATATAAATGTCTTAACACAATAACTAAGAAAATGACAGGAAGGCTATGTTAACCAGTTGGATGAAAGTATTTCAAATTGTATATAGAAACAACACACTGTATTCCATGATAGTATTAATGTACACAGCTATAATTTAATAAAAAAAAAGAATAATTTGACAAAGTAGGTTTTATTTATGCTATTTGAAACTTAATCACTTTTGTGTACTTCTGATTAGTTAATGCATTTGAGACTTGGCAAACTGAATCATACATCTAGATAAGATTATAAAATAAACCTTGGACTATATCCAAACAAATTTAAAAACCTTGTATGTTAAATAATATCAAAATTAACCAATCACTAGTTTAATGTTATTTTTTATAAAATATCTCCTATATCATTTTTCTGTTGTATTCCTCAATTATCCAACTCTAATTGATAGTCTTCTTTCCCTCAAATCAAAAAAAAAAACAAGACAAAACCTTTATTTACTAATTCAACAAAGAAAGAATTCAAATCCTGCTAGTCCAGAATATCCATGTAGCTAATTAAGAAATCAAAGAACAGGCTTGGCACATGTGGCTCAAGTGGCTAAGGCGCCAGCCACATACACCTGATCTGATGGGTTCAAATACAGCCAGGGCCCGCCAAACAACAATGACAACTACAACCAAAAAATAGGCAGGTGTTGTGGCAGATGCCTGTGGTCCCAGCTACTTGGGAGGCTGAGGCAAGAGACTCAATTGAGCCCAGGAGTTGGAGGTTGCTATGAGCTGTGATGCCACAGCACTCTACCCAGGAGGACAGCTTGAAGCTCTGTCTCAAAAAAAAAAAAAAGAAAGAAAGAAAGAAATCAAAGAATATAGTGATTTTCATTTCTTTCCCATCACCCAGAGGTCAATCATTTAAAAAATGAAATACCTCATCGCCGTTAAGAGAATTCTTTTAGTATTGATCCTGAGATTCTGAAACTCTCCTCAGTAACCCATTACAATGATTGCAAACTATTAAGTATTTAATGATCCAGGAATCAGAGAGATAAAAATAATTACTTTCATAAAACTGAAAAAAAATAGTTGGAAAATTTCAACAAGAGCAATACATAAAATACATTTATCCCAGAATTAACTCAGATTTTTGTGCATCAGAGGAATAAGGTTCTGAGGTCGCTGTCCTTGAATTTAAAACGCATCCTTGGGGAAGGAAAGTTTGTATTACTTGCAGTACTTGTTTTTTTTATCAGATAAGTAACACTGACATTTTTGTGCATGTCAAATTTTTGGTAATGACCCATATCTTACAGATGCCCTCATTCTCTATTAGTCTGACCCATATCTTACAGATGCCCTCATTCTCTATTAGTCTGGGGACACCTTGGTTTTCCAGGCTGGCCGTCACTCACTTACCCTCGTTGTTTTCACTTTATTCCCAGAAGAGCAGCTCCATCCTTTCCGATCTGGAAGGACTTTACACTCCTCCCCCTCTAGACACGGCTGCATGTGACACCACCATTTCTGCTCCACTATGGAAGCTGTGAGAGAGAAGGATCAGCTCAGTGCTTTCTGTTTGGGATTACTGGTCCTCCACGTGCACAATTAAAGAACAAAAGCCGCTGATGATTTGTCCTAGCACTTGAAAGACTGGAATTTAAGGTTTCATTCTCTTTTTGTTCAAAAAGACCAAACTTTTCAAGATCTTCTAACTAAAAGAATTTTTTGGCTGGATGTGGTGGCTCAGGCCTGCAATCCCAGCACTCTGGGGGGTGGAGGCAGGAGGATCCCTTGAGCTTAGGAGTTTAAGACCATCCTGAGCAAGAGCAAGACCCCTTCTCTATTAAAAATAGAAAAAATTAGCCAGGCATTGTGACAGACACCTATAGTCCCAGCTATTCAGGAGGCTGAGGCAGGAGGATCACTTGACCCCAGGAGTCTGAGGTTTCTGTGAGCTAGGCTGATGCCATGATACTCTTCCCTGGGTGACAGAGTGAAAGTCTACCTTGAAAAAACAAAAATAAAAACAAAACCCTTTTTATTTTATCTTATTGTGGTGAGAACACTAAAATGAGTTCTACCTTCCTAACGAATCTGTAAGTGTGCAATCCAGTATTGTTAACTATAGGCACCACATTGAAGGGTTTGTCAGGTGAAAATACAGGCTTCATGAAAAGTAAAACATTAAAAAGAAACTATGCACCAGCTTATAGAAACACAGGAGAGATGGGCCTGTTCCCAGCTTAGAGTCAATATGTTAAAATCAATGTACCATTTCCCATCAGTAGGCTGAAAATCAGCAGGGTGTTCGTTAGAGTTGCCACATTATTTTTTTACTGAGAGCCCTAACTTCATCACAAGAAATAGACTGTCTAATAGGAGCGCTTAACAAATGACTGTTCATGACAGCAGCAGTTAGATGCACCTATTTTAAGATTTATATTCTATTATAATTAGCGGCACCCTCAAAGAAAGAAATAGATATTTTGATGCATCTTCATACAAATAGATATTTTACGTGAATTCCATCCACAACTAAATGTTCACTGAATATTTATATGGCATTGATTTTTTTCATTCTTAAGAACGTCCATTGGTTCAGGATCCTATACTATTCAATCATCCATTTTCATCTTTCCTTCTCCGATTAATTTATACGTGCTGCTCCCCTCCCCCCCATCCACCAGGAAATCAATACTCCGTGGCATCAAAACAAGCACATTACTTAACGGGACCTCATTATTATGCCTGTTACAGCACAACTGCACACGACTTTAAATTTCAAAACGCCCTCCAAATACCCTTGTCTCAACCATGGGATGACAGTGTGGTCCCCCAGGTGGAATCCAGTTGGTGGCATTCTAGTGAGGTTCCGGGGTACGTGGTCCCCAGTTGAGCTACCATGGAGAGCAAGGGAGTCGTACCATCCACGCAGGACGGAGCAGCCCGCGTGGTGCCGGCCACCTGCCCGGGGAAGCAGGAGCACTTGACCGTCTGCGACCGTTCTTCTATCTTGTTCTTGTTACAGCATCTGTGGAGTGCCACCACCTCGCAAGTTCCCGTTTTAACATGGTGAGCTGCAGGGACAAAATCAAGAGGTCACATTGAGAAAGCTTTGGACACTCCCACCCTTTTAAAGTAGAAGTATATTAAATACGGCTCCCAAGGGGCCCTCCGTGCATGAAACCAGAGATGCAACGATGCTAACTCCAGAATGCAGATTTGATTTCTTTTCTAAAGGTGGTAGGAACTTTTCTGCCAGCAAATGCTTGGTGAAGCAGGAACAATCGTGCCTAGATTAAAGTAGACTATTAAAACAGCCTGCCGTAGAGGTAATGTGTGAGGCCATCAAAAACCTATTTATTTGCATGTGAATTTGTTCATACCTTTTTGCTCACTGCATTAAAGTAAAGTGCACACACACACACACACCCCGATACAGTGTCCTGCTGTGGGGCTGAGACCGGCCTCATTCTGTAAGCTGGTGGGTGCTGAGAAAGTTTATGTTCTTCTGGGGGAGAAGGTGAGGGCCAGGAAGGGAACCCCTCTCAGGAATGGGAGGGAGAAGGTGGATATCTACTTCTTCAGCATTTTTCTGCCCAGTTTCCCCAGAAATGAACTAACTGAGCAATTCTGGAAATTGCGATCACTTTCCTGGAAGTTCTAGCCAGGCCTAGAACCCAAAATCATCCCTTCAATTGCCTGAGAGGACAGCTGTCACCAAGCAGCATCATGAGCTCGGATGAATCTATATCTGGTAACCAGTTGCCTGGAAACCCTGTCCAATTAGCTGTCAGGCTCTCACACCCACTTTGTCAACCTTTGACGCAAATTTTGGATCTCATTTATCACATTACGATAGAGGTTTGATCTTTTTTACTTAGCACTTCTTCATCCAATGAGTCATAAAACAAGTTTTATCAGCTAAAATTAAAATCACACATTTGTTGAAACTTTATGCCATCTGAAATTTAAAACTTTGATTGATACGAAACCTCAAATTTAAGTAGAAAACTAGGAAATCTGAAGTTTTTTAATGGTGTAAACATACTGAGGCCCATTGCAAATAAGGTCAACAGATCACACATTTATATTAATCCTTCTCTTTGGAGATGAGAGAAACCAGTGTGCTGTAACTCGGGTTAGAAAGCTTGTTTAGATTTTTCTAAGCAAATCACATATATTGACCACCTCTTATCCCTCCACGTGAGACCAAGAAACTCAGGGATAACATATAGCACAGATTCCTCTGAAGAACTTTCAAGAGGCCGATACCATTTTCAAGGTCATAAAGATCTTTCTGCCACTGTTGACACAAATGGGCATGTTTACCGTGTTTGATGAGAATTTAAATCTAACTCTGTGAAAGCTAAAAACTTAAAAGCCAGATTTCTGTTCCCATCCACTTGTGCTCTGGAAAATATTATCTTTGCTCAGGGTGAGCCCATTTTCTTTAATTTGCTGGATGCTTGATATCGTGTAGACAAGCTAATTTCTGCTTTGCACATTCTACTTCACTTACTCCCATTTCAAGCAAATACCACACGTTAGGGACAGTTCTGGGCCCTGGAAATGCAACAGTGAATAGAAGAACACAGTCAGCTCCTGACCTCAAAGAGCTTATATAATAAAGCAAATAATGAGCAACCAAGTCAATGGGTACGTAACGCTAGGGTTTTAAACTCTTTGAAGAAAGTACAGCAGAGTAGCACGAGTGGGGGGAACTGAGCGGAGATGGAAGGTGTAATTTCTAAGAGTCTCAAGGAAGATGACTCTCTGAGGGGACAGCCTGAATGGGGACCAGGCAGATGAGAAGGAAGCGTCCAGTATGAGGGTCTAGGAAAGGACAAGCATTCCGAACGGGAGGAGCAGCAGATGAGGCCCTGGGACGGGACAAAGAGAGGGTATCCCTGGGCAGCAACGGGAGGGTGGCCGGACAGCTGAGAGAGAGGTCAGGAGAAATGGGTCAGAGATGTAAGCGGATGTGGTAGGGGAAGGACAGAGGGTCACATTCTCCCCGCAGGGCACAGCCTTGGTGTGGAAATGGTGTTGTCTCATCTGTGATTTAGACGTTTCCTCAGGCTGCTCTTCAGAGACTGGATTGAAAAGGTAAAAATGGAGCCTGGTTATGAAGAGGCTGGAGGAGTCTGAGTTAGAAAGAATGAGATTAGACTAGAGAAGAGCAGCAGAGAAGGGGTTTGCCTTGCCCATGGATTGAATGTGGGCTGTGAGGGAAAGAGGAATCGAGGCTGACTCTTAGGATCAGACTGAGGGATCAGAAGTGGGTGGTGCTACAAAAGGCCCGGGGAAGAGATTTGGCAAAGGTGGGTGAGGACAGGATATGTGTCCTTCTGTTTGGGCTTATTAAGTCTGAGATCCTTACAAGACTACAAGACCCCCAAGGAGAGATGGAAACCAGGCAGTAACGTTAGTGAAATGAAACCTCAGAACGAGATCCCAGCTGCAAAATCAGACTTTAACAACCTGGCCCTGCAGAGGGTGTGTGGTGACCAAGATTTCCACCATGAGGATGCCGGCAGCGCAAGAAGGACAAGGGCAGCCTGACGACGATCACTGTGCCAAATGCCTCCAATTAGAAATACAGAAATAATTGTCCATTAAAAAAAGTAACACAGTGTAGTTTAAGAGCATGGACTTCAAAATCAGAGTAGTTGGACTCAAACCTAAGCTCTTCTTCATAACTGTCTGACCTCAGACAACTTACCTGATGTCTGGGGTGACAGGTTTTGTTCATGGCTAAGACAGCAAGGATAATAGTGTCATCTTAGCTGGGCACGGCTGCCCATTCTGCAATCCTACCACTGTGGGAGGCCGAGGCAGGTGTTTGCTTGAGCTCAGGGTTTGAGACCAGCCTGAGCAAGACATACCCTGTCTCTAATTAAAAAAAAAATGTGGTAATTGCCTATAGTACCAATTACTCAGCAAGCTGAGGCAAGAGGACAGCTTGAGCCCAAGGGTTTGACGTTTCTATGGTCTATGATGAGGCCACGGAACTCTAGCCTGGGCAACCAAGTGAGACTCTGTCTCAAAAAGATAATAATAATAAAGTACCAGCTTCACAGGGTAATCAAAGATTACATGGTTAATGTGCACAGAGAGTTGAGAACACTGCCTGCCTATAGTAAGAACTTCTGGATGTGTCACCTGTGGATCAGCATTTGCTCTTGGTAAAAACTCATGTTAATGGAATGATAAAATAAAAGCATCCTTGCAGGAAGTTTAGCAGAGAATGGCAGGTGAGATTGTGTAGTTACGAGCTCTTCTTTCAAGGAGGTTTTCTGTGAAGGAAAGAAGGACATGGAGCAGCAGCTGAGAGGCGGCGTGGAGTCAGCAGAGTTTTGAGTGGATGCCCTGAACGCATGCTTACTCGCTGAATGATCTAGCAGGGAGAGAAAATGCCCAGGCAGGACAGAAATGTATAAATATCCTTCTCTAAGTAGGAAAAAGGAACTGAGATCCAGGGCAGCTGGCGGCTGGCATTAGACTGGCATGGGGACACAGTCCGTCTGAGGAAGAGCGAAGGTTGAGTGTGTAGGCACAGAGGCAGGGGGCCCGAGTGGGTTAGCTGGTGGAAGATGAGGCAGTTTCTTATCTGAGTTTCCTATTTTTCCTATAGAATATGAGAGATGTTTAAGAGGAAAAATACAGTCTGAAGTGGATACCTCGGAAAGCAAATTCACCAGGAAGGAGCCGTGGGCACGCCTGGTGTGGAGGCAGCTCACACACTGCAAGTCGCAGAGAACACAGCAGAATGGACTGTGGGGTGAAATTACAGGGCAGAGCAGGGATAAATGTCTCCTGATGACAGATTACTTTGTGCCTGAATGGAAGCCAGGGAGAACCACTGGGGCTTCTTTTGATGGCCATGGTGGCCGGTGGCGGGGAGATCCCTGAGCCCAGACAGCCTTGGGGAGCGTGTGCTGGCAGCTGGGGCTCCGTGCCCTTTCCCAGTTCTCCAGCAGCCAGGAGCACATGGTGAGTCCCCAACCTCTCCCTCTGAGAAAAGAGGCATCATTCCACCACCAAGCCGAGTTTACCATCTTTATTATGAGGAAATTTTACTGTATATGGGAAGTAAAGAATTAGTAACGCTTCGTTTGTTTCCCCTGGTCCAGTGCAAAATCAAAATCAATTTCTACTTCTCCCGACAAGAGAAATAATGAGACAAAGCAGCAGGGATGGTCCTGAGTGCTGTTCACAAAGCATTTCTGGTTCCCTCCCTTCTGGACAAATGTGGTACTGTGTTAAATTCAGATTGTGGAGAAGCAACTTGCTTTGTTCAATGAAATGACAGCTCAAATAGTAGGAGTCCCCTTAGGAGAAGAAACAGATCGTGTCAGCTCTGTGAGAAGCTTTGAGCGCTAGGGTGCAATGCATTGTTTCTCCCCACCCGTGACCATCATGCTCTTGACAGTAGAGGCAACATCAACCTGACTCCCCAGGTGACATGGAGTACTGTCCCCACCAAGCAGGATCGACATACAGGTGAGAAATGAATGCATGTTATTAACCTCTAGAATTAGGAGGCTGCTTGTCACTGCCACACACTTCGCCTGCCCTGACCCCATAGCACCACCTCCCTTGCTCCCCAGACTGTCAATAGAGGGGACATTTCCACAGCTGTCAGTGGAGAAGTCAGCAAGATGCCATCTCTCACAACCTGGATCCTTCTAGCTTATCTGAGCAAATGGAGAATAAAGAGGAAAAAGAAAATGTGTTTTATGCACACATGTATTGGAAGGGTTGCAAGAAATTATCCTGCAATGCACGTGGGTAATCACAAATTGCTGAGTCTGCTAAGTCAGAGCTCCAGGGAAGAAAGTGCACCTCTTTATTCCTGGAAGAGAAAGGAGGTGAAATGATGAGCCCAGATTAGAGTGGAGAGAAGAATGACGTAAAAGCC
>CAUYTI010090750.1:0-13394 GCA_963575145.1 Galago senegalensis
TCTCCTGCCTCAGCCTCCCAAGTAGCTGGGACCACAGGCGCCCGCCACAACGCCCAGCCAATTTTTGGTTGCAGCCGTCATTGTTGTTTGGCGGGTCCGGGCTGGGGATTCGAACCCGCCACCTTAGGTGTACGTGGCTGGCGCCTTAGCCGGTTGAGCTATAGGCGCCGAGCCAACATAGGGTTTTCTAAGCATGCATGAGTATCTGTCCCAGCTATTGTGGTAATAGGCATGGAAGTTTTCATTTTTTACAAACACTTTCTCTTATGTGTTCTCATTTCTTTTTCTTCCGGATTTTTTTATGAGGTTGTCAGCTGAATTTTGCAAGATTGGGACACTGGGATGCAGGAGATTCAGAGACTTGGAGGGGTTCACTTAGTCAGGCTACTTCACTCAGTCAGTCTCCCAGGGGTTCCACACCTGTGCCCCATGCCCTGCAACACGTGGGGAAGATCTCTTTAGTCTCCCTGCTACACAGAAACCAGCATGGTTCCTCTAGATCAGGACCATCGGATGTCTTGCTCTGAACTGCAATTGTATGCAATGCCCTGGAAACTCTGAAACTCTTTTTCTAGTGTGTGGTCAGTCCTCACTGGTATGCTCAATAAGTCGTGTGTGCACTCCTGAAAGTGGTTCTGGGCTATGCAGGCAGCTGGTCTGGTTCCTCATATTAATCTGTAGGTAACCCTTGTCCTTCTGGAATGCTCCCAAGATCTTTTGTATATTTGGTAAAGCACCATATTAGTTTCTCAAGCCCTATGTTGTTTATTTTCAGAGTATTGTGGTATTAGTATTTCTTCCCCCCCACACCTCAGGCACACCTTAGAGGGCAATCTTCTTCTCTCTCAGTTAAAATATTTGTTTAGTATGTGATTTTTAGACTCAACTTTCTGGAAACTGTGTTTTAAAAGCTACTTCAGCCATCTAAACTCAGGTGTGGTGACAACCTCTCAGCATTGATGTGGCTAGTCCTTGGCATGTGGCCAAATGAGGCCTGAGGTTCTTTGCTTCTTTGTCTCCCTCTCTTGAGGGAAGTAAAACTAAAGTTTATTTTCACCATTGACGAAGAAGCACAGCAGCCATCCATTTCAGATTTGAGGGAAAGCCTTATTTCAACATTTCTAGCTGCTCATCTCAAACCAATGAGATGCTCCGGAATTCTGCACATCCCCACCTTCAGTCCAGGTCTTATAGGCTGCTGTCTCCTTGGAAGAAAAAGAGGCAATGAGTTATTGTTTGTCAGATATTGTGTCCCATTGGTTGATTTTAAAACTATGATCACTCAATGTTACTACAGGGAATGGTTTGTCTTGGCCTGGGCTCCTCTGAGTCAGAGCCTGAAAAAGGGGCTGTATGTGGGTAGTTAATTTGGAAAATGATGCCAAGGAGCAGGGGGAGAAGACGGGGAAGGGAAGCTCTTACAGGGTATGTCCTGGGGAGGAGCCCTGAGAAATGCATTTGGGAACTGCCTGTTTTTCCCCAGAAGGGTGAAGATTTTTCCATGACTCTGTCTCCCATTGATCAATGACGGCCCCGTGAGTGTGAAGGCTCTGTACTTCCAGGTTGCCCTGAGTGAGTGCTCAGAGGTCCCACAGACATCAGAGAGGGCTGGGGGTGAGGTGCTGTTGAGCTGCATCTGCAAGAGAGAGGGGCTGAGGCTAAAGTGAGGTGAGGAGGACCGGAACGAGAGGGGTCTGAAAATAGAACGAGGACGTCTAAGGGTAGAAGGAGGCGGGCTAGGGCTAGAGCAGGAGGTAGAACAAGGGACTTTTAGTGGTGCCCACAAGAGGTGTTAAATATTTTATTGGGGAAGGGGAAAATAAATATCAGCATATGTATTTTTAATTGAAGATATCTCTTACATTTTTAATGGATTTCAATTTACATTGATATGTGAGTAAAGAGGAAAGACAGTGTTTGTATTGATAGTGCTTCTGATAGCTCCTTCCCAGACAGGCCATTGACATGGGCTAAATTTCCAGTTCGGACCTGGCTTTCTCAGTGGGAGGCAGCACAGGGGCCCACAGGGAACGCACAATTGAATAATAATGGTTTTGAGGGGCCGCGTGGCTGTTCAAGGAAATTGTAGATCCTTTTTGATACTGTCTTCAGGGCGGTTCCAGCATATTGTGGACCCTTTTTGGTATTGTCTTCATCTTTCACTATTTTTTGAAGGCCATTCAGGGATTACTAGAATTCCATTGTGGGACTTGTACAAATTAAGCTACATTCAGTTGGTTTCATTCCTTTATATGGACAAATAATACCCCATTGTGTATATATACCATATTTTCTGTTCATCAACAGATGAACATTTAGCGTGAGTCCCTATCTTAACTATTGTGAACAGTGCTGCAGTGAGCATGGGAGTCCAGCTATCTCTCCAATATTCTGCCTTCCTTTCCTACTTCCTTCCCAGTAGTAGAATAGCTGGATAGTATGTTAGTTTTATTTTTAAGTTTTTGAGGAACATCCATATTGTTTTCTATAATGGCTGTACTAATTTGCATTTCACCAACAGTGTAGGAGAGCCCCCTTTCTCTGCATCTCACTGATATTTGTTACTTTTTGTCTTTTCAGTATTAGCTATTCTAACTGGGATATGGTGATATCTCAGGGTGGTTTCAATTTGCATTTCCCTGATGATTAGTGAAGCTGAGCATTTTGTCGTGTACCTGTTGGGTATCCGATTGCCTTCTGAGAGATGTCTATTCAGACCTTTTGCCCTTTTAAAAATTGGATTATTTGTAGGTTTATTTTTGGGGAGAGGGGGAGAGTGCATCTATTGTGAGGTTGAATTGGATAGGTTCTTTATATATTCTGGATATTAAACCCCTTTCAGATCCATAGTTTGCAAATACTCTCTCCCATTCTGTAGGTTGTCTTTCCACTCTGTTGGTTGTTTCCTTTGTTGTGCAGAAGCTTTTAAATTTGATGTAACCAACCCTATTTGTCTGTTCTTGCTTTTGTTGCTTATGCTTTTGAAGGCAACAGAAGATCCTTGTCCAGTCCAATGTCATGAAGTGTTTTCCTTATGTTTTTTTTTCTAGTAGTTTTATAGTTTCACCTTTTCCTTTTTGCGTTGATTTTTATATATGGTGAGAGATAGGGATTTAGTCAGTTTAGCATCCCTTGGCAAAGGCTTCCCGATAGGGTGAGTTATGAAAAGGTCTGGGAGAAACTTCAACAGAAGTGGATGGAGTGCTGACCCTGTGCCTCACCCAACACTTTGATGCTGTAAGATTGCAAACCTCATCATCCAAGAGGAAGATATAGACCCAGATTTTTGGAAAGGAAGAGGTAAGATGCAGGTCATGCCTGGCGTCCTAGCTCCAGGGTGCCCCATGGCACTTGGTGAGGGTGTGTATGTGTTCAGCAGCCTCTTTCAGCTCCACATCCCTAAATGGAGACCACAGGAGCTGTGCTACCTGGAGGGACCTGAGGGGTACATCAAGAAGAAAATGCATGTGAAAGTGTTCTGTGACCTGCCAGGGTAAGGACATGATGGGCTGAGTGGATGGCCTTGGGTGTGCCCACAACCTGGGTTTGAATTCCTCCCTGGTCACCAGCCAGTTAGCTGACTTCAGGAACTGTTTAATTTCCTGAATCTCAGTTTCTTCCTTTGTTAAGTAGGTGACAGGGATCTCATTGGGTTGATGTGAGGATGAGGTGTGCATTTACAGTATTGGGCAGAGTGGGGTTATTTCCTCTAAGCCTAAAACGCTTTACAAAGGAAGGGTATTATTATAATAAACATGCCCAAGGCCAAAGAAGGGGCAGGATTGTGAGGGATGGCTGGGAGCTAATAAGTAGGTGTCAGCAAAGGAGGGTTTGTTTGGGTCCTTATAGTAGATTAAGAGGATTGCCTTTCTCATCTGTTACTTCCAAAGAATTACGATGTTTTGAGGAATTTTCTCGGAATGAATCCTAGCATTATTTCATTTACATTAAAACTCCACAGTCCTGTATAATTATAGCCAAAGATAGAAGCTTCTGAGGCCATGAATAGTTCAGGAATAGCCACTAATGCAAATAATTGTAGATGCCAGGATCAGGCCGCATTTGAAGGGGCTTGGTGCCCACACACAGAGGGGAAGGCAGACTGGAGGTAGGGGACTAACTGTTGTTGTCCAGCTGTTTAGCTCTAACAGTGTCTCATGGGACAATTTTGGAGACTCATAAACTGAAGTTCTAATTTAGTAGCAGAACAGTGAGTCCTAACTACCCTTTATGTTACTCCAATGAAAGCCCACAAGGACTTTGATGCACACAGCCTCTAAGGGCCTGGGTGAGGCAAAGGTTCCATCTTCTAAGTACTCAGGGTCATGCAAGGCATTGGCACTTGGTAATTATATAATTTCCAGCCCATCTCTGACATGGCTATTTTCATCCCTACTTTACTAATCAAGAGACTGAAAAACAACTTGCGTGTGGCCACACCACAAATCAGCGTCTGGTAGGACCCAGTTCTGGCCCCGATCCCATGTGTCCTCCTTGGAAAGAGGGTCTACGGCCAAAGCTTAGTCTTTGATTTGATAAAGGGTAATTCAAGTTTGGGAATGAAACTAAGAAATTTTTAGGCCTTTGAAAACTGTGCTGTGTGATAAAACCTTTGTTCTTGGGGTATGGTGGTGAGGTTAAAGAAAGTATCAAAAAAAAGTCTGCAAAGGGGAAAAAGAGACCACCTTTCCAAAGAGGGCTACTGAGGGGGGGACGTTACTGCTGTGGGACTCCATCTGCCTGTTTTCTGTACAATTGCTTTCCCCTTTTTCCCATGGGCATGTGCTCTGTTATCCAAACCTCAAAATGTCCTTGGTGGGGCTACCAGCAACATCTAACCCTGCCAGCCTGGTTAGCCTTTTTGCACTGATCTGTACTTCACAAGAACTATATCAGGCTTCAGGGTTTACTGCAGTCATTACTCACATCCTTACACTAATCATAAACAGAAGCAAAAGTTGTAAATTAGGTAATACGTACATTCCATTGAGAAAATAAACTGGTTGCAAAAATGTCAGAGTTAATATTCTTAATATACAAAGAGTTATTGCTAATTAATGAGAAAAAGATGGACATTCCAATTGAAAACATGGACAAAAGACATAAACACATACAAGTCACATATGAAAACATACATAAAAGAAACAGAATCAGCACATTCGTGTATGGAAATAAACGCCTAATACCCTGTTATACACAGGGGCTTTGGAGGCAGCTGTACCAGGACCTCGCTCTGGCTTCATTATTAACTAGCTCTACCACCTCAGCAAAACAAACTGTTCATATCTTTGTTTCTATCCGTAAAATAGGGATACCTTGAGGGGGTTTTGTGAGAATTAAAAGAAATGATTCCATAAGGTGCTTAGTCCATGCCATGCTGCTGGTGCTTAGAAAGCTTTCAATTCACATTAGCTATTGTCCCTGCTAGTCATATACTTGCGTGGATGACAATTAATATTGATAATTTACCATCTCACTGAAATCAAAGAAATATAATTTAAACAATGAGGAAATACTACTTGTTACCCAGTAGGCTGGAGAAAAGGTGGAAGAATCAGCTGTCCCCACTGCTGTTTAAGGGTAGGGAAACGATCCTCTTAGACATTGCTGGGGTGTTGGGACTTGGCCCTCCTTTTCTGCAGGACACTCTGGCAATATGCATGAACATTTAAAATGGATAGAGTTTTTGACTCAGTCATTCTTCTAGAAACTTGTTCAAGGAAGATAACTGGATCAATGCTCAATGATGACTATGTAAGTATGTTTATCCTGGTCTTGGGTATGGAAGCAAAAACATGCAGAAGCAACTTAAACATGCTCCAGTGAGATTGGCTAATAAATCCTGCTTTATCTGTATGGCAGGATACAACTGCTAATAGCACTGTTCCAGATCTTCATTCACCAGCAGGGATACAGCCCTCTCCCACGTTAAGGGGTAGAAAAAGCAGGTCGCAAAATAACATCGATCCATGACTCCATTTATCCACCTCTTAGGTCAGTCGAAGAAAAAAGTTTGGAACAATGTGCTTTAAAATGCTGACATTGTTTTCTTCTTGTGAACTAATTTTATTATTTGCTTTTTATATATCTATTATCTTTTTTAATCAGAAAAAAGCCAAGAGAATAGGCCTTTTTAATTTTATTTTATGTTTGCCCTTTAGCGGCACACCTTACACAGAGATCTACATGTTGATTTTGCTCATGTAAACTGATGTGGAGTTACGTTCCAAGAACACATCATCACAGCTTTCTTCCTTTTCTTTTTTCCTTGTTTGTCACTCACAAGTCTTTCTTCATTCTTTCGTCTATGACTCACGTAAGGGAGACAGAACCAATGTTTTGGAAGACTTTTTCCATGAAGTAGAAAGGACATCACTGTTCACTCCAGTAAGAGACATGCACTTGAAGTTGCCTGGCTGTGTTGGTAATGAGGAGGTTGCCTGGATTTCCTGGGGCCCTGTAGGAGTGGGATGAGCCTGAAAGAACCGGTCAGCTCTAGATAAACAGGTGCTATCAAATACTAGCCCGAGGGCCAGTGACACTTGAAAACAAAACAAACTTGAAGTGTCCTTTGCTTGCGTTGCTTAGAATCATTATGGTAGGAGGATTTCTGCACTACTTGGACAGCCTCATCGGGCTGGACATGCAGGGGAACTGGGAGGCTGCCCACGCAATGTTTCAAGGGATCTGTAATAGTCTCTTACCCTGTTTCATGCTGCTACAGCAGAATACCACAGGCAGGATAATTTATCAAAAAAATAAATTTATTTCTCATAGTTTTTGAAGCTGGTAAGTTCAAGATTAAGCAGCCGGCATCTGACAAGGGCCTTCTGAGAGCCGGAATTGGAACTCACAGCCTTAAGCCCTTCCATAACCAGCACTAATCCATTCACAAGAGTGGAGCCCTCATGATCTAAACATCTCCCATTAGGACCCATCTCCTAACACTGTTGCACTGGGGATTAAATCTTCAACACCTATATTTCTTTGAGAAACACATTCAAATCATAGCACTCTCTGGGCCCCCTATGCCTCCTGAACAACCCTGTTATCCATCACATCCCTTCCTGGTTTGAACTTCCTACTACAAAGAAAAATTTCAAATGTCTTAAGTGGGTCCTATGATGTGTGCAACATCAGCAAACATTTCTCCATTTGAACTGCATGACAATCCTTCGAGGGTGGCAGAGAGAGACTGCTTATCTTCACTTTACAAACGAGGAGAAATACTTAAAGTGATGATGGGACTTGGCTGGGGACAGATTCAGGTTTCCTATCCTTATAGTTTTTCTTTTCCCTGCCACCTCCCAGCTCCTCAGAAGGCCACTGATATCACATACAAGCTCCATAGAGAAAGAAACTAGCATGGAGGGGCTGAGATGGGCTCTCAGGAGAAAGAGGGTGCCCTCAGCAGACTGAGCTGGGGAGGGATGGATGGAAGGCCTTAAGACCATGGGCCAAAAGACATCATTTTTATGTCTTCCTGTTTTTCTCTTGTACTGAAGATTTGCCAGCAGTGTGGGGACATAGGACTGACTACACTGTAAAGGCTGGAGTCTGACTTTTGCCTCCTTCTGTTATCTGTTAAGACCACAAGCCCTATATTCTCCTCCCTGTCTTTGGGGGAACTGCCAGTGGGAATGCAGCTTCCCTGGCTCACTACCTGGTTGAAGGGCATTGGGTCTGTTGCAACCAGCAGCTGAGGAGCTGCACTGGGGCCATATCCTCAGGGTCTTCTGAGGAAAGAGCTTCAGCTGACCATGGGCAGGATTCAAATGGAGCTACATCCCTGCAGAGCACCCCCTGGCTCTACAGGGATCTGGGAACAGGGCTTTGAACCTTCTCAGTTCCTAGATCACTTTGGGGTCTGATGAACACTAGGAAATTTCTCCATATAAAGACACACAAATGCACATGCATAAGAAAATTACATAAAATGTCTTGGATTTTACAGATGCTGAAGCCAATGCCTTGTTCAAAGCCTGGAAGGGGGTGTTGTCCTGAAGGATCCTAAGGGGCAAAATTCAAAGAAGAGGGTACCACAAAATGAATTCACAAGGAGAAATGGGTCCTTGCCAACTCACTTTAACCTGGATTACCTAATGCACCTCACTGTCTATTTGCTTTTGGCTTCAGAGAATTGGCCCTCCCCATGTCCACACCCTTTCCTAATATCTTTCATGTTTTCCCCTTTTCTCATGATGTTTGTAATTTATCCTGTCTGACGCCTGATTGTGTGATGGAAGGACTCGACTGCACTCACACTGCAGGACGGGGCTACTTACAGGAAGTTTATCTACTGGGGCTACAGCTTCCACTCACAGTGCAAAGGGTGGGTCTCACTGCCCCCTAGACCCCAGGCCTCTGTTCCTCCTTTAGTTTTTGCTACTGCTACTATTTGTATTTGCTCTAGATCTATGTTTATATCTGTAAAGCGGGGCTAGTTATCCCTTCCCATAATGTTAAATGGCATTATTTATATAGAGTACAATGCATAAAAAGTGTTCAATAAGCATTTATTGTCATATTACTATAATTATTGTTAGCTACTAGCTGCTGCTTCTTTTTTTTTTGAGACAGAATCTCACTTTGTTGCCCTGGGTAAAGTGCAGTGGTGTCATAGCTCACAGCAACCTCCAACTCTTGGGCTCAAGAGATTCTTTTGCCTCAGCCTCCCAAGTAGCTGAGACTACAGGTGCCCACCACAATGGCTGGCAATTTTAGAGACAGGAATCTCATTCTATCTCAGGCTGGTCTCGAACTTGTGAGCTCAGGCAATCCTTCCACCTCGGCCTCCCAGAGTGCTGGGATTACAGGTGTGAGCTACCATGCCCCGACCTTACTATCTTCATTTTGAAACTCCATTCATGAAGTATATTAATCAATCTGCATTCAGTGTCAGAATATATTCCTTCACTTAGATTTTTGCACTTTCTCAGAACTGATTTATACATTTTAAACTGTAGGTTCAGATTGACATTCAATAAATATCCAGAGTGGCCTCTATTTGTTGAGCACTATGCATGGAATACCCGCAGGTGCTGTCCTAACTCATGCCCAGAGCAGAACAGGGAATAAGAATTACACCCCCATTTCTGCCATGAGAGCATTCAGAAAATGAGTGGTTTGATGAAGATTGCTTGCTAATTAACTGATAGTGTTAAAATTTGACTTCATGTCTTTATGTTACTGGAAAGTCTTGGATTTTACTTTAAGAAAAAGTGCAATTTGGGGACTCACACCTGTAATCCTAGCACCCTGTGAGGCTGAGGCCCATGGATCACCTGAGCTCAGGAGTTTGAGATCAGCCTGAGCAAGAGCAAGGCCCCATCTCTAAAAATAGCTGGCCACTGTGGCAGGGGCCTGTAGTCCCAGCTACTCAGGAGGCTGAGGCAAGAGGATTGCTTGATCCCAAGAGATTGAGGTTGCTGTGAGCTATGACACCATGGCACTTCACTCACCAAAGGTGACAAAGTGAGAATCCCCTATCTCCAAAAAATAAAAATAAAAAAATAAAGAAAAGGAATAAAGAAAGACAAAAAGGAAAGAAAGAAGGAAGGAAGGAAAGAAAGAAAGAAAGAAAGAAAGAAAGAAAGAAAGATTCAATATAAACTTTTTAGCTTTACGTGGGTTATAATGAACATTAAGTGAGTCTGGATCTGGGCTGCTTCAGCATGGACGCCATACTGCTCACTTTTAGCCATATTTTCTGCTGCAGTGAGTGAACAATGTCCTTGGATATACAATGATGGTTGTATTTGCCATTATTCTTATTCTATGTTAATTTAATAATTAACATAGAATTTGTTAACATAGAATAGTTAACATTTAATTTGTAATACAGTATTTATGATTTTTGACTTTGATATCTAGTCTAATAACTACATATACAACAAAAATCCTTATTCTAAATAAAAGATTATGTGCTTTTCATAAAATCATAGGGTAAACCCACCTCACAGTGGTCTGGGGACTTGAGAGAAGGATCAGTTTGTACTTTCCTTTCATGACTTCTAAGGTCCCAGGACAGTTTGATGCACATAGTAAACAGTCAATTAATGCCAAAGAGAACTTGTAAAATTATCAACTCCCAGTTTATATAAAGTAGTAGGGGTAGGAAACATACATGAATTAAAAGGGCAGTCAAGAGAACCAGCTTCAGAATAGTTTGACTCACAGCCTTGAGGGACAGCTCTGTCTACAGCATTTTCCAGGATAAGGCTTTTCTTTTGGTCTGCATTAAGAGCAGATAACAGGCTGGAAAAAGCTAACAAATACACTCAGTATATTGAATAAAAGAAGATTCTAGCTTACTACCAGGGTTTGTTATTTGGGGCAAAGTGTCTGAGATGTAAAGCCTTCTTCTATTGCCTCAAGGGGAGACTGATGGCACAGTTGGTAAAGGATTCTGGACTTTGCGTGGGCTTGAAGATGAGTTGAGTTTTGGCCAGGATTTAATGACGTAGAACAAAAGCCATAAATAGGCCATGAGAAATCAGTGCACAAAGGATTGGGGTTGGACAGTTTGCTTATTCAGCTGCAGAATGTGCTGTGTTCTATTCTGGTCATTTCCCCCCCATGACGTAAAGAAAAATGCGATATGGAGAGGAATATAAATGTCCTCTAATTCATAATCAGCTTTTTCTGTTCTAAGAGAGTCAGCATGAATCACTCAGCAGGTGACAAATGTTTAATTTAGAGAAAAATAGGAAAAATAGCAATAGTTTCCTCACAATGTTATTTCCTACATCAGGTAGGAATAAACTTAGTTGTTTTTGCTAAATAACTCAAATGAACAGTGGTTCAAACACATAATGTTCAATGTGCTCCCATAAAATGTTAGAAGGTGGTATGCTGGTCCACTAAGTCCACAAAGAACCAGGCTCCTTACAGCTTTTTCTTCTGCCACATCCATGGTTCCTAGTTCATACTGGATGCTTGAGCTTCAGCCATTGCATCCAGCAGAAAGGAGGAAGGGATAAGAAAGGAGTTTCTCCCCTTCTTTGTATGCAGTATTTTTCAGGATTTGTATATAACACTTCTGTTCGAACTCCATTGGCCAGAATTTAGTCACATGGCCACACATAGAGAGAAGGAAGCTGGGAAATGTAGTTTTTATTCAGGGCAGAGAGGGAGCATGATTAAGGTCTGAGGGCTCTATCATGAAATAGGGGAGAACTGATGCAAGGGAGCCAGCCTTAGTTCTCGCCACACTGTTTCTGGAATTTGATTGGCCCAGCCAAAATTTGCCATATAGGGCCTGAGGGTGCCATATGAAACCCTGGGAAGGTAGATTTCAGTGACGTTGATTCTGCTCTACTGAACCAAAAAAAAAAAAAAAAAAACTGGCTAGGGTGCTGGATCATGTCCTTGGTTGTTCTGTGGCCCTGATCTAGAACTATGAATGAGAGTAATAAATTTGGTGGGGGGAAGAGGACTAGCCAGGACCCCAAGGAGAAAGCATTTGGCAAAGTGGTATACTGTGGCAGTTCCCAAAGGCCTTGGGGTCACTCTGAACTTGGGCTTAAGTCCCAGAACTTCTGGGTGGTCTTGTGCAAGCTACTAAAAGTCTCCATGTTCTCATCCACACAATAGGTAAATTAATATTCACTTGAGCATTATGGGCAGGATTGGGTAGGGTGATGTATAGAATACATTATAGATATATAATGTCTGTAATGATTATATAATTATAATTACATGTTAGAATTGGGTGGGATGATGTATATAATACATTGTATTATAAGACATTGTATGTGTATTATAATTATATAATTAGGTGGGGTGATGTATATAAACTATCTAGCCCAGGGCAGGGCAAGATGTAGTAGTTTAAGAAAGGGTATCCATTTTTACAATTGCTGACCTGGGAGCCAGCCCAGGGCAGTGAGCTGTAAGCCTGCCCTTTGGAAGTTTCAGGGCCGGGGGTGGGAGGGTGGCCTTGGGGGCTGTCCTAGCAGTGCTAATCTGTTCTGTCACCTGATGATTTTCTGGACTTGCTGTCATTTTCCCATCCTTCCTACCTCCAGTCCTTCCTCAATAGAAGGAGCCCTGTGTCATGGCCCCTGAAAATCATGGTTTTAAGTTTGTCCCTGGTAATTGAAAGCACAAGAGACAAGAAGAAACAAGGATAGAAATAAGAGGAATCCATGATTTCTGAGCTAGCAGCTGACTGTGGCTGAGGACAGCATAGTCAGGAAGTTTGCAATGAATTGGTCTTTAATTGAAAGCTTTACTATTTTTTATATATATATATATATTTATTAAATCATAGCTGTGTACATTAATACTATCATGGGGTACAGAGTGCTATTTTATATACAATTTGAAATACTTTCATCCAACTGGTTAACATAGCCTTCATGTCATTTTCTTAGTTATTGTGTTAAGACATTTATATTCTACATTTTGAGAGATTCACATGTATCCTTATAGGATGAATCATAGGCGTGATCCCACCAATCACCTTCCCTCACCCATCCTCCCCTCCCTCTCCCCTTTCTCTGTGTTCTTGGGCTAAAATTAGGTTATAGCTTTCCTATGAAAGCTATAAATTAGTTTCATAATAGGGCTGAGTACATTGGATATTTTTTCTTCCATTCTTGAGATACTTTGCTAAGAAGAATATTTTCCAGCTCCATCCATGTAAACATGAAGGAGGTGAAGTCTCCATCTTTCTTTAAGGCTACATAGTATTCCATGGTGTACATATGCCACAGTTTATTGATCCATTCTTGGGTCGATGGGTGGGGGCTTCTTCCATGACCTAGCAATTATGAATTGGGCTCCAATAAACATTCTGGTACAAATATCTTTGTTGTAGTGTGATTTTTAGTCTTCTGGATATATACCTAACAGAGGAATTGTAGGATCACTTAAGCACATTTTGGAAAGCAGAAAGTTTCAGGGGTGAATGGTGTGTTCAATAATCCTTCTGCTGTAGGTAAATGTCAACGCTTGGTGGAACCTGAGCCATATCTTGTTGGAGTGGATGATAAATTTTATCCCCAGTGTGGGCAGACTGATACATATTTTAATCCTGTTATGATTTGGTTTGGCTGGATTTTGATTCTTGTTTCTATTTTTGGTCACCTTCATCTGGAAAATGCCTTAGAGTCTCTACAAATATTGTCACCAACATCATGCAGAATCCACCTCTGCAGTGGCTCTCCATCTATGCTCTTCCACAAGGCGGACTCGGGTGTTCTGCAGGAATAATGACCATTTGCTAATGTTTGGAAAGTGATAATTTAATGGATGAGATTTTTCTCAACTTTTGTTTATAACTTTCTTTGAGTTTTTTTTTTTTTTTTTTTTTTTTTTTTGCCGGGGGGGGTTTTTAAAGCCCCCCCCATGGCAATTGGGGCCAATCCCCAAAACATTGTGGCACAAGG
>CAUYTI010090752.1:0-13085 GCA_963575145.1 Galago senegalensis
CCTGTGGTCCCAGCTACTTGGGAGGCTGAGGCAGGAGACTCGCTTGAGCCCAGGAGTTGGAGGTTGCTGTGAGCTGTGATGCCATTGCACTCTACCCAGGGGGATAGCTTGAGGCTCTGTCTCAAAAAAAAAAAAAAAAAAAAGAATGCCAGGATTGACCTAGAGGGTTTCCTGAGAACCGGACAGAAGGGAGGACCAAGGACCTGCAGAAGGTCAGCTCAGAGAGATGGCCCCGTTCTGTCAAGGAAGAGCAGTCATGGCCTTCCAACCATCAGGAACAACCCAGTGTCTGCATGCCTGGTCTGTTCCCACTTCTTGGTCTGTTCCCCCCAATAGTGGTGGGGTCTTATGTCCCTAAGGACTACTCAGTCTCAGCAGCCCCTTCTTAGATGGGCATCCTCCTTTACAGCTCAGGACACATATAAGCCACCAAACTCAGAAACCTGAACATGTAGGGAGGAAGCTCACTGCTTGACCAAAGAGCTACAGATGGAATGAGCCAATTGCTTCCTCAATGGTTCTCAGACTCTGCCTTACCTGGGTATCTGGCAAGTAAAATGAGGGGCAGGAGAGAGGTTATGTGCTCTGGGCCAGACCTGCCTCATGGATCTGGTCTTTACTCCCAGGAATGGTTTTCATTCTTTCTATCATAAAAACCTGTGCATAGTGGTGCGCTTAAGAGGCTCCTTAAGAGGCTGAGGAGGGAGAATTGCTTGAGCCCAGGAGCTCAAGCCTAGTTTAGGCCACATAGTGAAACCTTGTCTCTAAAAATAGATAAATTCATTGGCCAGTCTCTCTCCTTTCTAATTTTGCTGCTTTTTTGCCCATTATCCTGAGCAAGTGAACTAAAGGGCCCATAGATAAGACTGCTCCTTAGAAGACCAGAGAGAAGGCTCAGCACCTGTGGCTCAAGTGGCTAAGGCGCCAGCCACGTACACCCAAGGTGGTGGGTTCAAATCCAGCCCGGGCACGGCTGCAACCAAAAAATAGCCAGGCGTTGTGGTGGGCACCTGTGGTCCCAGCTACTTGGGAGGCGTAGGCAGGAGATTCGCTTGAGCCCAGGAGTTGGAGGTTGCTGTGAGCTGAGATGCCACGGTACTCTACCCAGGGGGACAGCTTGAGGCTCCTGTCTCAAAAACAAACAAATAAAAAAAAAGACCAGAAAGAAAGACTGGGGTGCAGCTAACTTTAACAGTGTTACCCCTTGTCCCTTACGTGTGCATGCCACCTACAAATGGGAAGGAAATGACCAAAATGCTAACGGCTCATCTCTGAATCACGGACTCACCAGTGATTTTTGAAAATATTGGCTTTTAAAAATCACCTGTATTTTTTAAATGGTTCCTAATGAACATATGTTGCTCACATAAGCAAAAAGTATAGTGTGTTTTTTTTTTTGCTTGTGGACGTTTTATTCATTGTAAAATAAATATTGAGCTGTAAAGTGTCCAGAACTTAATCAGTATAGACAGGAGGCAAACAGAATGGATAGCCAGCACTGTCTTTTGTAAGAGTAAATCATTCTAAGTGAGAGAAGAATCACCAACTCTCTACACCAGATACATACTCTGGGAGTAAACAAACTTACAAGGAGGAGAAAGAAGCAGATAGATGTTCTAAGGGAAAAGCAACCTATTACAAAAAGAATTTCTTGAGATTGACAAAGGTGAGCAAAATGCACATGGAAGGGTCTCCAGTGTGCCCAGTGTCTAGTTTAAAGCCTGGCAGAGAGCAGTTGCTTCATGAAAATTTGTTGAAAGGATTTTAGGCACTAGAATTTACATATTTCACATGGTCTCTCATTTAAACAATCTCCTATCAATTCCCTTCTTCACTTGCGAGTTATAGATATTATAATTTACATAATAAATCTATTATTTAAAAAATTTCAATAGGTACAATTATGACATTTGATTAGGCTGGACTCTAACGTGCTTGGATGAGATTTATTTTGGAATCACATTAGCCAAGCAAAGGAAAAACACAATCTGTTCATAAGGCAACAAATATGAAAAAGGCAAGACACATGTCTACCTTAAAAGTTTATCAATAACCTCTTATATACACACATATATTCACAGAGTGGTTAAGAGTCCTTTTATATGGTCCTTTAGGTGAGGTCAGGTGGCTAAGAAGTCCACAATGAGACACACGGTCAGACAGAAATCATCATGACTTCCATGACTTTTCCTTCCTCCACTTTAGTATCCTTCAGTTGGGGAGAAAAAGAAGTCCATTTTCATCTACTATATCTAAGATTTCACAGATCACTGGAGATTCAACCCCAAGAATATACCAACAAGAGTGAGGCTCTAGCCCATACATGGTAACAGCATGAGGCAACTGATTCTTTACACTTTCGTTTTACAGTCACCTGTCTCGGTTTGTCAGTTATATCACAAATATCTTCATTTCCATAAAAATGTGACACCATCCTGTCCAGGTACCATTGTCTTGAAGATGATAGGCTCTAGCAGTATTCTTCATAGCCCATTCAATATGCTCTTCTTGGTTCCATGTCCCCACAACCACAGAAGTTTTCCCACTAACTGTGTCCTCATGGTATTGATGTACATGTTTGCCGTAGCAGAATTCATATTTCCACCAACCAACACCCCCAAGAAAGCAGTAAGACCCACTTTTATGAGTTGATCATCTGTCAATTTTGATATGTGTGTTGTTCCAACAGTGAGCATTGGCTGAGAGCCAAGGGCGATGGGTTTGTGCATTGCTGGAAATCTCTCTTCTTTAGTTGACTGCAGATCTTCTTCTTCATTTCTCCTAAAAGGCACCCTGAGTATTTCTTCCTGCTGCTCCAACTGCCTCAGGGTGAGGGGCCTAAATGGTGATCCTGGCAGTGACTGGCAAAATATGTCATTCACAGGTGATGCTCTGAACCTATATTTATGATGATTGCACAAGAGTGGTGTCAAAATGACAACTTCATATTCACAAGTTGTAACTTCAGCTACTGAAAGAATCTCTGCTTAGATTCAGGATGACATATGCACTTGATCTGGGCGGGTTCTGTTTCAAACCACAAGGCGTAGCATTTCCCATTCCCACAGGATAGTGTGGTGTCATCTGACCGTCAATATTTATAGTGGGAATCTCATTTGATTTTTCCTGTTCTTCTGCTTCTCGATCTTTTTAAATAGAAGTTTCTTGGCCAACATATTCCCAAGGTAGTACTCGTGAATATTTATTTTTTGACCAGTTTCTTTTTCTTCATGGTACTGCCAAATGTGTTTTCCATGACATACTTCATAAGTCCAATAAATAGTGGTTCCAAAAGTTCTCTTGGATTAGGGCTTTTATAATCCTTTTCTTTGTTATCCCCACTTGCCACAAGGGGAAGTACTGTGTTTGCCCGAAAATAAGACACTGTCTTATATTTACTTTTTCTCAAGAAGACACACTAGGGCTTATTTTCAGGGGATGTCTCTCTCCATGTGGAAATGCATGGTGTGGCTATGCAGATATGCTGCAAAGCCACGCCCATCACTAGGTTTTATTATCAGGGTAGGGCTTATTTTCAACAAATGCATAGAAATCCTGCTAGGGCTTATTTTTTGGGTTGGTCTTATTTTCAGGGAAACATGGTATGCACTTATGTTTCTCTTTATCTGCAGTTGTCATGATGACATAATTATCTTCTTTATACAAAACTCCAGTTGTGGGCAGAGAGAACTCCGTGCCGGGCCAGTTGACTCGAAAAGGGATGTCATAGCTGAGCGGAAGGGGACGCCTCCAAGAGGCCCCAAACCGGCCCACCCGGCACTAGACTCCGCAAGCCGCTGCCTCCTTCTTCCATCCTCCACTGCCGTTTTCTCCAGCCATCGCCACAACCTCCTCTGTCTGAGGAGGAGGGGCGGGAGGAGGAGGAGGAGGAGGAACTATAAAGCGCCCAGGCAGACGGGGTCCCAACCGCCGCCATGTCTCCTTCCCTAAAAAGTATAGTTATTTTTGAAAAAGAAACCAAATATGTCCAGGCGCTGTGGCTCACACTGTAATCCCAGAGCTCTGGGAGGCCAAAGTGGGTGGATCCCTTGAGCTCAAGAGTTGGAGATCAGCCTGAGCAAGAGTGAGATCCCATCTCTACTAAGAATAGAAAAATTAGCTGGGCATTGTGGCCAGTGCCTGAAGTCCCATCTACTCTAGAGGCTGAAGCAAGAGGATCATTTGAGCTCAAGAGCTTGAGATTGCTGTGATCTATGATGATGCCACAGCACTCTACCCAGGGCAACTGAGTGATACTCTGTCCCCACCCAAACAAAAGAAAATAAAGAAACCAAATAGGACTGTTTTACCTCTACCTAAAGTGGTTGATTCAGGGTCCGTGCCGCTGGGAAGCAGGGATCTCCTTGCTTGGCTTACTCATTACTAAGTTTCTCCAGATCATGTTGGGAGAGAATAGAGAGGAGGGGACTCTTTCGGTGAACTTGTTTGGGCTGGGATCTGTGTCCTTGCAGAGGCCTCTCAGGCCCAAGATTTGGCAATGAAGAGGTCAAGAAAGGAGGCAGAAGTTTATCTTTCCATCTCTACCTATTTAAATCCTCCTCTTGATGAGTGAGTATGAGTGCCACCTCCTCCAGAAAGCCTTTCCAAATCTCTGTAGAATTCATCCTCCTACCTCACCACCCTGACATTTTGCTTATGTGTTGTTGATTAATTTAGGCGTCAACTTGACTGTATTAAGGGATAACCAAATAGCTGGTAGGGCATTACTTCTGGATGTGTCTATGAGGGTGTTTCCAGAAGAGAATGGCATTTGAATTAGTAGACTAAGGATATCTGCCCTCACCTACTGTGGGCAGCCACCATCCAATTGACTGAGATCAAGAATAAAAAGACAGAGAAGAGGGGAATTATCAGAATTTTCTCTCTCTTGGGTCTGGAACACCCTTCTTCTCTTGCCCTTGGACATCAAAACTCTGGGTTCTCTAGCCTCTGGATTCCAGAACTTGCATAAGCAAGTCTCCACCCCTCCCACCAGGTTCTCAGGTGTCAAGCTGAGAGTTACATCATCAGCTTCCCCGGTTCTGAGACCTTTGGACTTGGATGGAGCCATGCTATCAACTTCCCTGGTTCTTCAGCTTGCAGACAACATATTGTAGGACTTCACAGCCTCCATAATCATGTGAGCTAATTACCCTAACAAATCCCCTCTTGTATCTTTCTATATATGTCCTATTGGTTCTGTCTTTCTGGAGAATCCTGACAAGTACATATATTAGTTTTCTATGCTCCACAACAAATTACCACAGACTCAGCAGTTTTAAAAGTACACACATTTATTATCTCACAATTTCTTTGGGCCAGAAGTTTAAATATAGCTTAGCTGATCCTCTGCCAAAGGCTATAATCAGGTGTCAGCTGGGCTGCATTTTCATCTGGAGATTCGACTGGGGAAGAACCCACTTCTAACTCATTCAAGTTGTTGGCAGAATTTATTGCCTTGTGGCTATATAACCGAGGGGCTTGGCTTTTGGCCAGATATTGTCTGGAGGCCACTCTCAGGTCCTAGAGGCTGCTCAGTTTCTTCTTCACCATGGCTACTGACTTCATCAAGCCAGTGAGGAGAGTCTCTCTCCAATCTGCTAAAATGGAGTCTTATACGCATATAACATAAAGTAATAAAAAGAGTAAATAACATCCCATCACCTTAGCTATTTTCTGTGAGTTAAAAGCAAGTCCTGGGTCTCACCCACACTCAAAGAGAGGAGATTGTAAAAAAGGCAGGAACTACAGGAGGTGGAAATTGGGGTCACTCCTAAAATCTATGATTCCCTTTTCTACAATAATATGGACTTTCATTTATTTCTGAATTATAAGCAGCTGTTTTTGCCAGCCTACATTACTCAAGCTTGCAGAAAGTAGAAACTATTGTCTTACATCTTGCATTCTCCCGGCACCTGGCACCATGTATGCCATGTGGTCATGTGATGGTTATTCTGCTTGCCTGTCCCCTAATCATTCTCCACCTTTCTTATCCAGTTCTGAGGACCCAGAGGATAAAATCACAGTCTGGAGCACCCAGACTCCACTGCTCTCTGGTATCAGGCTGAGTTCATCCATTGAGAAGCTGAAGGAAGACTGAAGGGTGGAAAGAGAGAAGGACTGGGGCCTTTGTTCCCTTCACTTCCTCCCCATTGGCTCACAGTTTGGGCAATGGTTATTGTCTTCTCCCTCCATCCACGCCTCCCACCATTGCCCTCAGGGCTCCTGTAACAATGGTTCCCTCTCTGGCCCTATGGTCAGGCATAGTAAGGGCTTCCCCCTGTTGCTACACTCTGAGTGCATCACCATTCCTCAACTATCCCCACCCCTCTGTTAATAGATCCCTCATCAAACTCTCCTCAATTTCCTTTTTGAAAGTAACATTTGACTGACAGGGGCTTGAGTGTAATAAAATATGAATAAACACAGGCCCGTGTGTAATTAAGGAAAGCTGAAATAAGGTGGAACAATGATTAAATATTGACTGTATTCAAAGCACCATGCTACGCTTGTTGAATAGGCACACAAGTCCTATGTGGTGAGCATTATTATTTCTAGTGAGACAAGAGGAATTCGAGGCAGAAAACTTAAGTCACTTGCTCAGGTTCACAAAACTTTTAGTGATGGTACCGGAGTTTTTTCACCTCATTTTGATGCTTTTAGCCTAAATCTTCAAATCTCTGCAGAAGGGCTACACAGAGGCAGAGCCACCCCACCAGCCCTCATCCAATGTCATCTCCCTCAGAACTCTCCTTGTGGCCCTTGGCCTGACAATTCCATTGACAGACAGCTCTGTACCTTTGGCAAGGAGGATGGGGAGGGTCCCTAGGGTCCCTACCCCATCCCTCCAACTCAGAGTGGGAATGGAATCCTCAGAAGGGGATGCCGATCAGTTAGGATGGGAGCTGTACCAGGGCCTCGAAGAAGTGCACACAGGTATACACAAGGCATATAGAGGGCCCGAGTGTACAGACTGCACAGTGGACACAGTGAGAGAGGGGTCTTTGGCTTCACCTTGCTGTTCTATCTGCAAGAACCCCTCTGGGACAGATGCTGGTGCCAGAGAAAGAGCATCCACATGGCCAAATGGGGCCAAAAAGTGTGTGTGGGGGGCGGTACAGAGGGCGGAAACCGAGTCCCATACTCGACTAATCCCTCTCCAAGACTGCCTGTCAGCCCACTCTTCACTCCACAAAAACACAAAAACACAGGGCACAGGTTCATTTGCCTCCTGGGATTAGCTCACCCAAATCAAGGTGGGACCACACTCAGCTTCCTCTACTCCCAAGGGCTTCCCTGGAGGCTGCTCTACCAAGGTGAACCTCAAGGGGGCGCCCATTCTCCAGGAGAGGGAGGAGGCGTCTGCTGAGGGAGTGAGGACTTATGGGGACCCTGCACCTCCCCCCCACAGGCTCTAGGATCTGGGAAGCTTTCTGTTTGCATCTTTGCATCCTAAGGTTCCAGCCCGCGCCGTCTATAAGGTGACTGGTTATACATAGACTGGAGCCCAGTACAAACACACACCTGCCATAGAACTGGAGGCTAGAAAACAGGACTGGTTGAAAGTGTGTGTAAGGACCAATGAACCCCTCAGACGGCCTCCACAAGGCGGAAAACAGGCACCTCCAGACAACAATCCTCTCCTGACTGGGGCTGAAGTTTATTCTGGAGGTTTGAATCAGACAGGCCCTTGTCTCCAGAAAGAGAGAGACCATTCTGGCAATGGGGAGTTAAAAGAGAGTCTGCATATGGAGTGTGAGATGGCCCCCCAACTCCTTCCTGTACTTGGCTCTGAAAAACAGGCAGGAGTGACCTGGTACAGACAGATGCCAGAGGCCTGGTGCCAAGCAAGGATCACCATGCATTTGAGGAAAGCCTCTAACCTGAAAGCAAGCCTGTGAGGAACAACAGGAAGACCGGGTTCTGTGCTCTCCTATCTTCCCTTCTTTCCACCTACCATCTTCTTTTCAGAGAAAGGCACCGGGAGTTACTGGCTGCTTATCTGGGTCCCTAGACATCCTGTCCCTCCTTCTTACACCAGGTCCAAGCTTATGTGCATAAAAAGTCTGCCCTCAGTGAATGTGCCACCCCCTGGATTCACCAGCAGTGTGCTGGTAAGTGATTAATAGCTGGAGAGAAGCTCCAATGTTTTAGACATTTACTAATTTCCATGGTGTAAAGCCTCCCACAGCTAATTTCAAGTTACCCACAGGAAGTCACTGAGTGTGGAGTTGGAAAGCCATAGGCACAGTCATCTTTCACAGGCCAGTGTGTGCTGGTTCCAGCACATCTTTGGAGTCACCCCTGAGTGGCAGTGACCAGGGACTCACTCAGGCCACTGCTATGAGTCCAGTGCCTTCTGCCGCCATCCTTCTCTTCCATGGCCCTGACCCATGAACCTAACTAGCCTCTGAGTCAGCTCTTCTGGATCAGAGAAGAATCTGTCCCCCACCAGCAATCTACAAGTCAGGAGGCTGGGAGGGGACTTCCTAGCTACTGTGTCCATTCCCTGCATTTCTTCCCCATTTTTGTAGTACCTGCTCCAACCTGGGGTGAGACAATCTCACAGAAGAACAAGGGCTATGGTCACCTGATAGATCTCTTTCTTATCTTTGGAGGGATCCAGGGCTGGGCCACGTGGAGGCTGTGGCCCACATGGGTTTTGCTCAGGATTCAGGCTCTGGAGGGGGGTTGGGGTTACTGTTGGGATGAGGGGACTGAGAGTTAAGTCCTTCCAAGTCTTCAGGCACCTCTGGATATAACCACACTATATACTATATCCCCTGGGCCTCAGTCTACTCACCCCCAGCCAACTACTCAGATGCCAGAGAAAGGACAAACTTTAATTGTAGCTAAGAAGAGAGGCCTCCCTTTGCCATTGTTAACGGGGGACGTGGCACAGCTCTCCTAGCCCTGGTATAGGTCACTCCTCCTGCTGTGAGCAGCTCTCTTCCTCTGGGACCCACAGTCACAGCAGCCAAGGTGCAAGGTGAGGGGATTCTGGCTGGCATAGGCCTAGGAGCGCCATAAGACCAGGTTGGCAGGAGGCACGTCAAAGCGCTTGCGGGTATGGTCAGTGTCCCGGCGGTACAGGTAGCCACAGGTGGGCTTCTGCAAGGTATAGAAGGGGTTCAGGGAGTTTGAATACTGGGAGGTATAGAAATTGAACCTGAGTTTGTCTGTTTTCTGCCCCATAGGGTTCACCACGACAGGCACATAGGCTGCCGCTAGAGACTGTTCACGGTCCTGCTTCCATGTCCGGGACAGCGGCGGGCGTGGAGGCTTCACTTTTTTGCATGATGGTATCTTTGGCCCATGGCTGGGTACAAAGGATTTCTGTGAGTCCTGAGAGGAGGTAAAAAATATTAGAGCATTAGACACTGAACTTCAACTGCATTGGCCAGGGGCAGACGAGAGAAGGGACCACTTCTCAGAAGACCCCATGGAGTCAGGGACCTGCAGAGAAAGGGAGCTCCTTCAAGGTCCCCTGAGCTGGCCCTTACCACTGCAGACCTCTGCCAGCTCTCAGAGGCTGGAACCTGGATGTTGTCTTCAATCCCTCCCCTCCCCCTTCCCTCACCCTATCTGCCCATCTGTATCCTCTTCTCCCTTTCCTCCCCCACAACTTAGCCAGGCCCTCATGCTCCCTCTCCTGCAGGGCCACCGTAGCTTCCCAGCAAGCTTCCCCGTCCCCAGTCTCCTGCTCCGTCACCCAGTGCTTCACACTCACAGGGTTTGGCTTTCCTCCTCAAGGCATCTTTTCCTCTTTACTGCCTAGAAAATAAAGTCCAAAGCCCTTACCCTGGGATGCAAGGTCTTTAAGGATGTGGCTTCAACTCCCCACTTTCACCATCACTCTGCCCACTCTGTGCTCCAGCCATTCTGCTCTATCTCTTGTTCCTTGGCCACATCTTCCACTTCCAGGGTCCATGCTTTGGCTCAGGCTGTTCCCCTGCCCAGTGTGCCTTTCCTCCTATTCACTAGGGACATTCTGCCTTTCTCATTAGACTGTGAACTCCTTATGGGCAGTGGCCTCATACCCTTCCTTACCCTTGACATAATAGCCTCCAAAATCCTCTCTCCTCTTTTATTCCAGAACAAGGCATTTAGAGAGTGCTCAATAAGTGCTGGTTCAATTGAACTAAATTCTAGAAAGGGGTAGCCTGCCTTCCAAGCAACCAGCACATTCTATTTTAGAACATTTCTTATTGTTAGCAAGGGCGGCTCTACATGCCAATGCCTACCGCCCTAACCACCACTCCTGGCTGATCATGCATTAAGGTCTGTCCCCTCTCTAGATGTCCCCCATTGTCACATTTATCTCATTGTACTGACATGTATTTATTCCTCCGTCACTATCTCTCTTGAGTGATCCATGATCAAACTGTCTCATTCATCCTCAGACCCCTACACTGGCTCTACCAGAGAATAGCCTGAGCAAAGGCATGACCTTCCTAGCCAGGCTCTATTCTTCTCCCCTTCAAATGACTTCAAACGTCAGGGGAACCCATTTCTTCTTGGCCTGGCCACTGTGAGAGAAGCCCTCACTACAGAGCTGGTGAAATTGAGCCTCTGCCTTCTTATAAAAGAAGTCTCAGGGGCTTATGTCACAATGTGGCTCCTTTGCAGTTCATTCTCAAACTCTTTGCCCAGCCCAGACTTGCCCAGGGCGCTCCTCCAGGGCAGTGTTTGCTCCTGGTTCCTACCCAGGTATTTATGTGCCCCCAGTCTTGCATTTCAAAATTCTCCCTGGTCTTGACATTTCCTCCAGAAACCTCTGAAGCCTCCTGCAGCCCCTGCTCCATCTTGTCCTCTCCTGGGCCTTCCAGGCTCCTATTAGGATGTGGTCCCTCGCCAGTATGGACAATGGTGAGTCAAGCACACTAATATTAACGAAGTGGTCACTGAGAATTGTGCAAGACCAGCCCCTTCAGTTTTGTCTCACCCCAGCCCTTTAGGGTCTTTTGCATTAGTCCCAATAGGCTATTAAGTGGCTCCCAGCAGTCAGGACAGTGTCCTACTCATCCCTGTGTTCCCAGTGCTGGCACACAACCATGCTAGACGGAGGTGAGGAAGCATTCTGCACTGGAATATTCTAGATATTCCCAGGCTCTGCAGATAACAGCAGTGAACTGTGGTGGTGCTAATCAAAGATTGTTTCCAATCAACCATTGATTCAGCCATTTGTGAGCCCAGTACCAAACCCTTTAAGTGGATTGTCTCTTCTAATCCTCACATTAACCCTTTGAGGAAGGTACTTTTATTATTAGTCCCATTTATACCCCCAAAATAACTGATGTAAAGAGCTTAGTCACATGTTGAGGGTCATGGGGCTGGTAGGGGGCAAGGCTGTCCATACCCTGTGCTCTGTCTTGTGCACTCTGCACAGAGCCTGTTCATCTTTAGTGTGTTTCTGCCCTCATTCTGTCAACCTGCTGAGCTCCCGCTGGGAGTGCTGGTAGCAGGTGATTCGGGGAGGCTGCCCTCCACGGCTCCTGGTCTCACTGCCGGGCGAGGCAGCCAGATTCCCCAGCTAAGCAAGAATGCTGTGGGGTTTTGATTACTAAATTTTGGTTCCATGTTCTTGAACCCTACATAAATGGGACGACACACTGGGAAATGTGAGGTTTACTCTATGAATTACCAGCTCTTAGCAGAGCTGAGCATAGATGACTTAAGTTGCTTCATTCATTTACAGCCTGAGCACCTCTTGTGTGCTAGGCTCTAGGTGTCAGGGTGACAAAGACACAACAAGCATAAATGGGAGGGGTGAGGCTGCTCAGCCTCAGAGTCACCAGCTCTGGGCCGGCAGTCTTTGTTATAGGGGACATCCTGTGTCTTGTAGGTTTGCAGCACTGGCCTCCACCTACGAGATGCCAGTAGCACCCCTCCCAGTTATGACAACCAAAAATGTCTCCAGGCACTGCCATGTGTCCCTGAGGATAGTAAGAATCACTGCCATAAGAGTCCATGGCAATCTCTTTATCCTCAGTGTTGGGGCTGACAGCCTGGAACACAGAAGTTGGCTTAGGTTTCTTTACATTATAGGTGAGTCTAAGGATCTGGGGTCTGGTCCTCTTGATGCCATAGAAGGGCTCATCCTGTGGCCCTGGAGATGAGGGAACTACATCAGCCCCAGCCCCCACCCACCTCTGTTCCCCTGCCACCCTTCAGTCTCAGGGCTACATCAGCCCCTTGGCCACCTGGACCCTTCACCTTGGGCCCAGGAAGCTAGTACCAGGGGTGACAGAGAAAAGTGCTTTCAGAATGTCTGGGGAAGTGACCAGAGGTCCTACAGACAGAGGGTGATGCTCTTTGCTAATAGGATTGAGCATGGACCAAGTGTCAGGCACCAGCCACTCAGCTCTGCAAAAGCTCCTAAGAGCCATCTGAGATGCTAACACCCCCTACCCCTTTTCAGATAAGAAAATTGAGCCTCAGGCAGTGCCTGTGGCTCAAGGAGTAGGGCCAGTCCATATACAGAAGGTATTAGGTTCAAACCTGGCCCTGGGCTCGGCGCCTATAGCTCAACTGGCTAAGGTGCCAGCCACGTACACCTAAGGTGGCGGGTTCGAATCCCCAGCCTGGGCCGCCAAACAACAATGACGGCTGCAACCAAAAAATATAGCCGAGCGTTGTGGCGGATGCCTGTGGTCCCAGCTACTTGGGAGGCGGAGGCAAGAGACTCGCTTGAACCCAGGAGTTGGAGGTTGCTGTGAGCTGTAATGCCACGGCACTCTACCCAGGGGGACAGCTTGAGGCTCTGTCTCAAAAAAAAAAAAAAAAATTTTTACAGTGCCCAGCATGTTTTAATATATTGTTATTTTGTAATAGCACCATCCCCTTCTCCGGCCCAAACTAAAAATTCAATTTTAGCATTTTTTTTTTTTTTTTGACACGGAGCCTCAAGCTATCCCCTGGGTAGAGTGCCATGGCATTACGTGCACAGCAACCTCCAACTCCTGGGCTCAAGCAAGTCTCCTGCCTCAGCCTCCCAAGTAGCTGGGACTACAGGCGCCCGCCACAACGCCTGGCCATTTTTTTTGTTGTTGTTGCAGACATCATTGTTGTTTGGCGGGTCCGGG
>CAUYTI010090755.1:0-10191 GCA_963575145.1 Galago senegalensis
GTTCTGCCGGTTTCACTCTTCTCTCTCAGCTGGGCTCCCAGTTTTTGACTTTGTTGGATGTTTCTCCAGACTTTATCCTTTCTTCTGAACAGGAGCTTCTGTCGGAGACTGGTGCCTGTCGGCCATCTTGACCGCTCCCCCAAGGATTGACATTTGAACTGGAATTATTCAGCTCACTATCCCAGAGGTCTTGCATCCATCTCCATTGCACTTAACTTACAAATAGCACAGCTGGCTCTCAGGGATCCTCACACACTGCAGCACTAAAAGGAAACTATGGGAAGCTATGTGTTGGAAGGGTCAAAGATATAAGCAGCATCTTATTTGAATAGTCAGGGGTGAAGGGGAGTGGGGAGCCCCATATCCTGGGACCTCTGGATCTGATATCAGCCTGCCAGTTTTAGTTTCAAACAGGGTGCCTGGGTGATGCCTAAGGGACCCTAAATAGATTATCTCTCAAGAAAAATTTAGGAGCAACCTAACATTCCAGCTTAAAAAGTATAATAAATATGTAAATAAACTAAAGATACACATGGGAAGGAATCAACAGAAGAACTCGGGCAACATGAAAAACCAGAGCAGATCAATTCCCCAAAGAGATTTACAAGGAAGAGATTACAAAGAAGATGTAGCTAAAAATACCAACCATAGAGAAAGTTTTGAAAAGACAAAAATAGAATTCAGAATATGGATGACAAATAATATGAATGAAATTGAGGAGAAGATTAAAAAAAACACAAAAAGTATTCCAGAAATTATCCTAGGAAATAAGTAAAATTAAAGACAAAGTCACCAAAGATCTGGACATAATTAGGAAAGATATACCAGAGCTTAACCAATCAAAACAGTCATTAAAGGAGTTTCAAAAAAATTTTAAAAAGGAGTTTCAAAACATAGTAGAGAGTCTCAGTAACAAAGTAGATTACAGAAAAGGAGAATTTCAAAGGCAAAAAAAAAGAAGAAAAACAGAATATTCTCTGAGAGAGTTATAGGAATACTCCAAAAGATCAAACATCCAAATTATAGGGATTTCTGGAGAAGAGTATGGCCCTAAAAGCACTGAAGCTCTACTTCAGGATATCATGGTAGAGAATTTCCCAAGCATAACAAGAGTCACAGAAATTTAGACAGTAGTTTTTCAGAACACCAGAATGACTCTATCTAGACAAAGCATCTCCTAGAAACATTGCAACTAACTTTGCCAAAGTCAATATAAAAGAGAAGGCAATGGAGCGTAAGAATCTTATCTACAAAGGGAAAAATATCAAGATGACCACAGACCTTTTAGCTGAAACTTTTCAAGCCAGAAGAGGGTGGTCATCAGCCTCTAACTTTCCTACACAAAACAATTTTCACCCCAGGATTTTGCATCCTGCTATACTGACTTTCATTTAGGATGGAGACATCAAATATCTTATTGACATGCAAATGCTGAGGAAACTTCACCTAGGAATTAAAGAATGAAGCCTAGATTCTACAACTATACAAGGAATAAAACTAAGCACTGGACCTCCACAAAATGAGATGAAAAAAACTCCATCATACTTGTTGATTTTCTCAATAAATGTGAATGGCTTGAATGCACCACCAAAAGGGCATAGACCACCTGACTGGATACAAGAGCTCAAGAGGAAAATCTGATATCTCTAAGAAATACACCTAACCTCTAAGAATAAATCAAGACTCAGGATAAAGGGATGGAAAACAATATTCCATGGAAATGGAAATCCGAAAAAAGCAGAGATTGCAATCTTGTTTGCAGATACAGTTATATTTTAACCAAGATAAATAAGGAAAGACAAGGATGGACATTACACATACTAGTCAAGAGAAGCATAGACTATGAAGAGATTTCAATCATGACATATATGCATTCAATCTAAATGCTCCTAGTTATCTTCCACCTCCATAATAGTTAAAGATTTCAACACCCCTTTGACAGTACTGGTCAGACTCTCCGTGCAGAAACTAAACAAAGAAATAATGGACTTAAACACAACCCTATATCAAAGACATAACAGACATACACAAAACTTTTCATCCTAATAAAGCTGCGTACATATTCTTCTCATCATCCCATGGATCATCCTCCAAAATTGATCATATCTTATGGCACAAATCTAACACCAACAAATTTAAGAGAAAAGAAATTATTTCTTATATCTTCTCTTACCAACACAGAATAAAAGTTGAACTAAACACCAACACAAATCTTCATACCTGCATAAAATAATGTAAACTAAATAACACTATGCTGGGTTAAGGATAAGATTAAGAAGGAAATCATTTGATTTCTCAAACAAAATGATAATGAAGCCACAAGTTATCAAAACCATAAGATATTACAAAGGCAATCCTAAGAGACAAATTTATACCATTAGATACCTTTCAGAAAACAGAAAGAAAGCAAGCCAACAACTTAATAGACCACCTCAAACAGCTGCAAAAGGAAGAACAATGCAATGCCAAACCTAGCAGAAGAAACAAAACAACCAAAATCAGAGCAGAATTAAATGAAATCAGAAACACAAGAATCATTCAGATCAGCACAACAAAAAGTTTGTTGTTTGAAAGGATTAATAAAATTGATAAGGGGTGGTGCCTGTGGTTGAAAGGAGTAAGGTGCCGGTCCCATTTGCTGGAGGTTGCAGGTTCAAACCCAGCCCCAGCCAAAAACTGCAAAAAAAAAAGAAAGAAAGAAATTTTAGTGCACCAGCCCCATATGCCAAGGGTGACAGGTTCAAACCCAGCCCCAGCCCGCTAAAACAGCAGTGACAAATGCAACAGAAATAGCCAGATGTTGTGGCAGATGCCTGTAGTCCCAGCAACTCGGGAGGCTAAGGCAAGAAAATCACCCTAGCCCAAGAGCTGGAGGTTCTGCCACAGCACTCTTCCGAGGGTGACAAAGTGAGACTCTGTCTCAAAATAAATAACTAAATAAATAAATAAAATTTATAAAACTTTGGCCAGACTAATCAGAAATAAAAAAGTAATATATCTAAAAACCTCAATCAGAAACAGAAAAAAGGAAATAACAACATATACAACAGACATACAGAAGATTCTCAATTATTCCCACACACACACAAAAAAAAAACCTATTCCAGGAAATATGAAAATGTAAAGAAAATGGACCAATACCTGGAAACACACCACCTTCCTAAACTCAAACTGAAAGAATTAGAAAAATTTAATAGACTTATAAAGCACTAAAATTGTATCAACCATAGAAAATCTTCCAAAAAGAAAAGCCCTGGACCAGATGGTTTGACGCCAGAAATGTATCAAATCTTCAAAGAAAAACTAGTACTTATAGTTGCATAAACTATTCCAGAACATAGAGAAGGAAGAAATCATCCCTAATGCATTCCAGAAAGCAACTATCACTGTGATTCCAAAACCAGAAAAGGACCCAAGCAAAAAGGAAAACTATATGCCAACATAATTAATGAATATTGATGCACAAATATTTAATAAGATCCTCACAAACAGGATACTGCTACACATTAAAATTATACATCACAATCAAGTGGGTTTTATCCCAGGGATGCAAGGATGGTTCAACATACATAAATTAATAAATGTTATTCACTACACAAATAAAATAAAAAGCAAAAGACATATGATTTCCTCAACTGAAGCACAAAAGGCATTTGACAAAATCCTTTTTTGATAAGAACATTTAAGAAAATAGGCACATGTGGGACATTTCTTAAACTGATAAAGCATATCTATAACAAACTCATAGCCAATATCATATTGAATAGAGTAAAATTGAAAGAATTTCCACTTAGAACTCAAAACAGACAAGCATGCACACTATTGCCACTGCTATTCAACATAGTTCTGGAAATCCTAGCCAATGCAATCAGGCAAGAGAAAGAGATCAAGGGTATTGAAATGAGAACAGAGGTCAAACTCTCTTTCTTTGTGGATGACATGATCTTATACCTGGAAAACCCCAGGGAATCAACTACAAAGCTCATGGAAGTGATCAAGAAATATGGTAACATCTTGTGATACAAACTCAATGTCCACAGGTCAGTAGCCACGATATATGCCAATAACAGTCAAGCTTTAAACTCATATTACTCTAAAACAAAAAAGAAGCACAAAAGGAGAAAACTGAATGGAGAACATACAAAACAATTAGGTAAGAAATGGCAAGTTGGTAAGAATTAAACCAGCCAGGTAAATAGTGATATAATAGCCTTTAGTTGTTGTTAGGCTTCCCTGATATAAGAAACACCTATATCCTAGGAGATTAGAGTTCCTGATATAACCACAGTAAATGCCCCTGGTGCAGCTTTGTGCTATTAAAGAGGGTGGAAAAGGAAGGAAATCCAAGAAGAGGGTGTGTGTATGAGACTGCAGATGGGGCTGAAGTGAAATACCAAGAATCAAGCCAACCCATCCCCTCATAGATAATCAGATTAGAGGTGCTAAATCAGTCATTCTAAAAGCCTCAATCAGTATGAGAGTATCCTGTAGGAGGGTATATTGTGATGGTAAGACAGGACTCGGTGGCATCCTTGGAAATCTGGTAAAAACTGAACTGAATCACTGGCAGAGAAAGTTTCCAGTGTCCTTACTGAGCAATTAGGGGGACTATTGAGACCAGAATTTAGGTGTGGATCTGGGACAGACTCAATTGGTGAGGGAAGAGGAATTGACAGGTGGCAACCAGGGTGTTACTATAAGGTGTGGACAGGCATCATGTTGATGAAGGTATGCCCAGCCAGCTAGAAGTTTGGCCACTTGATAGGTAGCTGTAATGACCCTGTGGATGATATTGCCAGTACCTTCATTGTCAAGTAATTGGCCAATAGGCTTAGAGAATCCACAATTGGATGTGGATTATTGAAGCACCCAAAGAAGCAAAAGTCAGTAGGATTTCTGGGACTTAGGGGAAAAGTTACATGGGGAATGCAAAAAGAGTTGAACAAACTTGGTGTTATTAGGTTTTGAGTTAGTTGATTACAGAGCAATGACAGTCTAAAATAGAACAGAAAACCAGGAAAACTCAGAACTAAAATAGTAAGTCCTGGAGACACAGTGTGTGCTGGACATGACATAACATTTGCAAAAGCTTGATCTTGAAGGTGATCCATCAAGCCAAAGTTTCATATCATATCCATCCTGGATGTCTGACAAGCACAGCTGAGGCACCAAACGTTTCCAGAAGCACAGCTATTCAGGAGGCTGAGGCAGGAGGATCACTTGAACCTGGGAGTTTGAGGTTGCAGTGAGCTAAGATCATGCCACTACACTCTTCCCAGGACAACAGAGTGAGACTCTGTCTCAAAAAAGAAAAAAGAAAACAGAAAACAGAAGAGACTCAGAAAGTTGAATATGATGACAAATACCTGTAGTCTCAGCTACTCGGGAGGCCAAGGCTAGAGGATTCCTTGAGACCAGGAGCTGAAATTCTCTGTAATTCCAAACTTCCTTATCATTTGGGTCTTTTCTCCCTGTAAGTGGAGCTTCAGAAGTGCATCCCTAATTTCTTTTTTTTTTCTTTTTCTTTGGGGTGGGAGGGAGTCTCATTCTGTTATTCTGGGTAGAGTGCCATGACATCATGGCACAACCTCAAACTCCTGGGCTTAAGTGATTCTCTTGCCTTAGCCTCTTGAATAGCTGGGACTATAATTGCCTTCCAGACACCCTGGCTATTTTTAGTGAGAGGGTCTCACTCTTGCTCAGGCTGGTCTCAAACTCCTGAGCTTAGGCAATATACCTGCTTAGGCCTCCCACAGTGCTAGGATTACAGATGTAAGCCACTACATCCAGCCTCACCTTTACTTCTTAATCATCACCTGAAGACATATCCTATGTTGCCTAAAACCTCCTCTTCTTTTGAATATGGAACCCATGCATGTTACTGGAACAACAAATCCAAATGTCCCTTTCTCCAGAGGCTAACAGATGTCTCTGAGGCAATCCAGACAGATGACTTCTTGCTTACTAGGCCAATGGCTACTTTAACTGTTCACACTGCCTCATAGTCTGTTGCTTTTCTAGTTTATAATAAAGTTTACCCTACTCTCCAGCTCTCAATATTCCTGCTTTATTTTTGTATTCTGACTAGTATTCTCCTTCAATTCAAAATAGACTTGGCCATTTTAAAGAAAAAGGCATGTCCTTTGCCTTTTTCCATGCCCCCAGCTATTCTAACAGTAAAGAATAGCACTGTACACTCTGTCCTGCAAGGGAAGTATAATTTATCACAAACACAATTCTAATACATTCTTCAGACATAGCCATGTACAAGACCTGAGCTGGCCTCACTGAAACCATCTCCATGGAAACCAAAAATAGTATGCATTTTGAGAAGCCTGGGGTCAAGTCCCTGGGCACTTTTCTTTTTCACACTGAATGATGCAAGTAAAAGTAACTCAAGTAAAAATGATACAGGCTAAGTCCCAGATGAATCTCTTTTCCCCAACCTACCATCAAAGGTCATCCTGAGGTTTCTCAACTTGCCATACTACCAACAACTGACAGGGAGTTATCACAAACATTTTTAGCTTCACTGCCCAACTAGCTAACTTCCCAAATTGGAACAACAGGTTAGAAAAATTGAAAGCCTTTTTCCTCTAGAACCAAAGCATAAAATTTCCAGACCCATGGGCCATTAATCCATTCACAATTAAAACAATATTAAGCCAAAAGAATTCACAGAATAATGCACTTTTATATTGTGCTTACCACTCTCATATGCAAACATTCTTGAGACTGAGCTACCCAGTGCTATAAAAAGATACACTATCTGTATAGAATGCATTTCAAAATACTCAAAATGATGTACAGAGACTCCAGGTGATCTGCATCTAATGTAATATGTTCAAATCTATGAAAATTCATGATACACAAAGCCAAGGGGCAAATAAAGTCAAAAGGGAATGAAAAACCTAATATATCCAAATATTATCTCCAAGGGCCCCTGTATTATGGTTTCTCTGGACTCTATTTTAATTCAATCTAGGCCTGTGCTTTACTTTGTCATGGCATATACACTGCTCAAGACTACTCGTTACCTTGGTGCTTTATTGTACTAGCCAGGATCCTTGAGCAAAACAGATATTGCACATAGACTGGATAATTTGAGAAGAGTTTAATAAATGGACTTCTAGGATCATTAATAGAAGTTTGGTCTGAATTTCTAATTAGGTAGTCCATCACTGACAATAGGGAAGAGCCATGACCATGCTTAGATCTGAAGGGGGAAGTGGGATGGTAAATGGACCTCAAAGAGGATGCATATATATGTAGGTAATATGATAAGAGCCATGACATTCAGTAGGTGAAATGAAGTCAACAATGTTGACTCCTCTGGGAAGAAGCCAGGACAATAAGTACACAGACTTCAATTTCTTCCCACCTCACAATATCTTCCCTATGCCTTCCACTAGCCAAACTCAACCAAGTATAACAAATGAATAAATATATATCGTACTTAAGTGTAATTTTTTATTTCAGATTAATATGAAGTTACAAATGATTAGGTTACATTGTTAGCATTTGTTAGATAAAGTCCCTGTTGTAGTTGTACCCCTCACCCAGGAGTAGCCTTACATTGTGCCTATTAGGTGAAAACACACCAATTTCAACCCATTCTCTTCTCTCTCCTTTTCCTCCTACCACCTTTCCCCCTACTTGAATTTGAATTTTTCTCTTGTGTGGGCATATATTAGTTTATCTACTGGCATTATGTTAGTATTGAGTACATTGGATACTTAGTATTCCATTCTTATGATACATTACTAAGGAGAATGTTCTCCAACACCATCCACATTAATACAAAAGATGTAAAGCTTCCATCTTTTTCATGGCTAACCATGGTATACATATACCACAGTTTATTAATATATCCATGGGTTGATGGGCACTAGGGATGATTCCACAATAATTGTACACTGAGCTGAGATAAATAATTTAGTTCAAATGTCCTTCTGATAAAATTATTTTTCCCCCTTGGGTATATACCTACTAATGGGATTGTGGGCCATTTCAAGCAAACAGACCTACCAGACTTATAATTTTAATGTCCTCTCCAAAACTATGTTGAAATTTAATTGCCTTTGTAACAGTATTGAGAAGTAGAGCCTTTAAGATGTGATTAGGCCAAGAGAGCTTCACCCTCATGTGCAAGTTTAATCCCTTTAAAAAGGAACCTTTTGAAAATGGATTCACTCTTGCTATCCTTTGCTCATTTGTCTTGCCTCCTGCCACAGGAAGATGCAGCAATAAGGTACTTGCCAAATGCAATACCCTCAACTTTAGACTTCTCAGCCTCTAGAATTATAAGAAATAAATCTCTATTTTTCACAAATTACCCAATCCTGGGTATTTTGTTATAGCACCAGAAAGCAAACTAAGGAAAAAAATTGGTACTGAGATAAAAGAAATGCCTGACAAGTAATTCAAAATAATCATTGTTTATTTTAAATAAACTTAGTAAACTTCGAAAAAGTAAAGAAAAACAATTCAATAAAATCATAAAAACAATAATTTTAACAGAATAAAATTTTGAATGGAAACAAATAGAAATTCTAGAATTGAAAAATACAATGAATGTAATGAAAGATGTAATAGATATTTCAGTAGCAGAATTAATCAAGCAGAGGAAAGGATCTGTGAAGTTGAGGAAAGTTTATTTAAAAATACAGTCAGAGGAGGAAAAAATAGATTAAAAATGAATAAATAAAGATTAAAGGATCTAAGGGGCAGCAGCAAAACATTAAATATTTAAATTATGAGATTCCAATAGGGAGAAGAGAAAGACAAAGGGGTATAAAGTAGTTTTAGATGAGATCTCCCCAAATACCCTCCCTCCTCCCACCTCCGTCGTCCCCTCCGCTCCCCTCTCTCTCCTTTTCCCTTCTACTTTCTGGACTATAGTTACATTTTACCATACGTATGATGCAATGGTACATTACAAAACTATTAAGAAAAGAATATAATCGAGATGGATGTGTTAATCAGTTCAATGTAAGCATTTCACATTGTATATCAAGTCAGTACATTGAACCTCATAAATGCATCAGTGTATCCAATTATGATTTAATTTTAAAAAATAAAATAAAAAAAGAAAGTAGTTTTAAAGAAATAATAACAGAAAACTTCTCAAATTACAAGAATGATATAAATATCTAGGTACAGAAAGGTCAAAGGTCACAGTCAGATTAAAACCAAATAAGAATGTATCAAGACATTTTATAATCAAACTATCTAAAATCATACATATTAAGTAAAGAATAATAGTAGAAGTGAATGACACAAGGGTAGGGTTCCAAAATTCAGAATATAACAGCTGAATGGCTGAAATGAAAGAAAGTCACTGAGTCATCAACCTGTTCATGCAATCATTTATTCATTCAATAAACATTTACTGGATTTTTAAAAAACTGTCTAAAATCAAAGTCAAATAAAGGAATTCTAAATGCATGAAGAGAAAACACATAACATAAGGGAATCCAATAAGCCTAGTAGCAGACTTCTCAGTAGAAATCTTATAGGCCAAGAGAGAGTCAGATAATGATCTATTTGAAATGGTAAAGGAAGAAAAAATACCAACCAGGAACACTGTAATTGGCAAAGCTATACTTCAGAAATGAAAGAGAGTTAAAGACTTTCTGAGGTGAACAAAAGCTGAGGAAGTTCATCACCCCCAATCTGTCTTACAAGAAATTCAAAGTTTTTATTTTCAAGATAAAAGAAAAGGATGATAATTGGTAACATGAAAGCATATGAAAGTATAAAACTAGCTGGTAAAAGTAAGCATGCAGTCAAATTCAAAATAATCTAATTTCGGAATGGTGAGGTATAAATCATGCTAATCTTTAGTATGAAGGTTAAAATATAAAATTATTAAAAATAAAAGTAACAATAACTACAATAATTTGTTAAGATACACACAACAGGCTCGGCCTATGGCTCAACCGGCTAAGGCGCCAGCCATGTACACCTAAGGTGGCGGGTTCGAATCCCCAGCCCGGATCCGCCAAACAACAATGACGGCTGCAACCAAAAATAGCCGGGCATTGTGGCGGGCACCTGTGGTCCCAGCTACTTGGGAGGCAGAGGCAGGAGACTCGCTTGAGCCCAGGAGTTGGAGGTTGCTGTGAGCTGTAATGCCATGGCACTCTACCCAGGGGGATAGCTTGAGGCTCTGTCTCAAAAAAAAAAAAA
>CAUYTI010090756.1:0-26013 GCA_963575145.1 Galago senegalensis
ACAAATGGAAAAACAGACCATGCTCACAGCTGGGAAGAATTAACATTGTTAAAATGTCCATACTACCTAAAGCAATATATACTTTTAATGCAATCCCTATTAAAGTTCCATTGTCATACTTTAAAGATCTTGAAAAAATAACATAGAATCAGAAAAAAACTTGAATAGCCAAGACATTACTCAGAAATAAAAACAAAGCGGGAGAAATCACGCTACCAGACATCAGACTATACTATAAATCCATAGTGATCAAAACAGCATGATATTGGCACAAAAGCAGAGAGGTAGATGTACCAAACGTACTGTATTTCCTTGTTTTCCTCTGGGACCACTTTACTTCTACCAAAAGAATTCCCGGGGGGGCAGGGGGAAAGGAATTCCCTTGAGTATTTTCTTTCATATATATATACATATATATTTCAAAATGATTCTTTGTTTTGCTGAAGTATCTTTTTTTCACATTTGGAAATATTTTCATTGAATATATAATTTCAGGCTGGCAATTGCCTTCAGAACTATAAGCTTTTTCTTCTTTCCATGATTTCTCTTGAAAAGTCAACTATTAGTTTTATTGCTGCTTCTTTGAAAGTAATGTCTTTTTCTTTAACTCTGATAGCTTTGATTGTTTTCCTTTGCATTGGTTTTCAGCAGTTTAAGACTTAAGTCTGTCCCAGAAGGGTTTTCTTACAGTTATACTGTCTGAGGTTTGTAAAGTGTCTTAAATTTTGTAATTTATATCTTTCCGTTTTTGGAAAATTTGTATCTCTGCACCATTCTTTCCTCTCATTCTGAAGTTCTAATTATACATTTTTTAGACATAAATATTGTGTCATACGTCTTTAATACTCTTTTTAGTTTCTCTATTCAATTTCTTTCTCTTAGTGCTTAAGTCTAGACTTTTCCATTGTCCTACCTTCTGATTTCACTAATCGGTTCTTTTGTGTCTACTCTAATCTTCTGTTAAACCCCTTTATTGGGTGCTTAATTTTATTATATCTTTTATTTTTATGGCTGTCATTTTTTTAATAGATTCAAGTTCTCTAAGGCATTTTCCTATCTTACCATTTTTTCTTATAATCATAAATTAGTTACAAATTAGAATCTACCTGAATATAATGTCTATTACCTGTAGGCCTATTTCTGTTGTCTCTTAGTTAGGATATTGCATATCTTTCCAGGTTTTGGTTAGCTGATCCTTTATTCTTCTATGTCTGTTCATTTTTAAATTGAATGTCAGGCATTGTGTCTAAAAATTACAGTGATAATCTGAGGCTCTGATTGTTATTATCTTTCTCCAGACATTTTTGATTTGGGAATGGTAGTAAAATAGGAACAGATAACCGTCCAGGATGGAGACTGAGCTTGGTTGCAGTTTGGTTGTACTTTTTCTGTGTTCTGGGCCATTTCTGGCTCACCCCTATTCATAAGGTGTAGCTCTTTAAGGTTTCCTAACTGGAAGTCTGGAATTAAGACTAGCACTTCCTCTTATCCCACCCTGATATCCAGTTTCTGTTTTCCCAGAACCATAAGACTGACAAAACCACATCTCAGCTTTCTAACCACTGCCCTACCACTTTTTTCTCACTCCCCAACCCCTTACAAATCAGAAAATTCCTCAAAAGGCACAGTACCGCCAAATGTTTTACTCTCTGAATCTTTTTCTTTTAAGTCCTGGAAGCTTTGGACGCTCTCCAATGTCTTCAAACGAATGCTCTTGGTCTTTTGTCCAACTTTTTAAGTTGTTATTGATAAGATTGGTGGTTCATGGGAAATGAACCACCATTAGTAGAAATCATTTAAAAATATACACGTATCTTTTCATATAGCTGGAATATATCACAACTTCATACTGGTATTTGTGATTCAAATTTGGGAACACAGTACTTTTAATTAATCTCATTGATCTCACAACTCTATCTTTTTTCTCCCTTATAAAATAAAAATCAAAGTTCTCAAGGACACTAAGATAATTATTCATTTTGTTTAACCCACAATATCAAATAAAACAGGCAGCTAAAATCACAGACACTTTAAATAAAGATACAGTTACTGAAGACAGGTTAAGGTTTTTTAAAAGAGTATCTTATAACTTAATTGTATTTTATAATTACATAAACAATTTACCAGATTCTAAAGTCAAATCTCTCAAACAAGATGTACCAAAAAAGTCTACCACTATCGATGTCCATTCCACCTGATGTGTCCTTTCCCATCATTCCTATCTTTTTAAAAATATAATAAATAAAGTACATGTTAGTTTTATATACCCTTCTTCCTTAAATGGTAGCATAATACACATACATTTTTACTTTGATTTATTTTACCTACCAACCAATAAACATAGAGAGGATTTCACAGTAATATATACAGGTGGTCCTTGACTTAGATTAGACTTAATATTTTGACTTTATGATAGTACAAAAGCAATATTCATTCAGCACACTTACATCTGGATGAAGCTGTCATAACCTGACATACCATGGGGTGTCCAGATACAACCCCATTGTAAACCAAGGGACATCTGGTAGTCTGCCTTCATTTTTACAGTTGCATGTTATTTCTCTGTTAATTTTCTTAGTTGTTTATCTGTTTCAATTTCATTTATTACTTGTTTAAATGGTTGTTATTTTATTACTTACTATTATTACATTTAAGAATTTATGATTTACTTTTTATTTCTTTCCTTTGACTTACCTTGGTCTTCTCTGCTCGTCTTCATTTAGATCTTTCAGGCATAACCTCGAGTCATTGATTTTAGAAGGTGCCTGAAGTCTTAGGGAGATTGGAATGCAAGACTATTTTCACAATGGAAGAACTTCACTTGCCTGCTCACCATTTCCCCCAGGACCGTCTAGAATATATTTCCTTTACCAAGCCTGTGAAAACCACATTTATGGAAGGAGGCCTCAGTGTCTTTGAAGAATTCTATTGTTTTATTTTCTGTAGCTCAGGAATGATATCAAACTAGGATCTCTGAATGCAATGGTGATGATGGGTGTCAGGTGGCACTTGCTCACCAAGTGAATGTGGTCCCTGGAAAAGACAAGACAGACAAAATAGTAATCAGAATGGTGTGATCCACAGAGATCAGCATTGAGTAGTTGATCATGTTATCCCTGGAATTGAAATAAATAGGCAGACAACTAAAGCCTTACACAATTGGTATAAATAGAAAGCTCTAGGTCTGGTGAATAGGAAATCTGACTTGAATTATGACAGTAGAGAGTCACAAATTCCCAAGGTTCAGACGGACCCAAATCCCCCTGAATGAGGGGAGGCCATCTTCCCTGAGGATGGACCCTACTGCACCAGCAACAATTTACACTATGCAGAGTCCCTTTTAGTCTTCTTCAAAGGGGCTGTGGTCATTTAAGAGTGACTACACATTGAGGGAGGGGATTATTGAACAATGGATCTGAACTGACACTAATTCCTGGAAACCCAAAATACCAGTCTGTGGGACCCCTGTGAGTAGGGGCTTATGGAGGTCAGAGGACCAATGGAGTGTGGTCTGGGTCCATATCACTGTAGTGAAATAGTGATCCACAGTGATCTGCCTGCTTGCCACAGCCAACAATATACATGTGTGTATAGTAGCTAGCTTGTGTAGTGAGCTGGTGAAAGCCTCCATACATACTTAGAACACATTTTTTAAAAAAAATAAGAGCACAAAAAAAAGCATAACAAACATGGTTATGATATGAAAATGGGCGACATTAAACTTAGTCAAACAGTCACAATGCCGGGTATCTAAATGAGTGACTTTTGTCTTAGAAGAAGCTATGTGGGCAGCGCCCTCCATTTGTCACCTCCCCAGACCTCACGGTGATGGAAAACACGCAGATAGACATGAGTGTTCTTTCAGGGAGCACAGGGAAAGCTCCAGAAATCACAATTTCAAAGCTTCTCTTATATTTCATTGTTACGAAGATACTAGAATAAGGCAGGGATAGGAAATGAGATTCTAAGTCTTCAAGGACATATAACATGAGGGATGAAACTTGCTCCCTCTGCACTGAACTACCATGACTAACAGTACGATTTCTGATGGTGATTTCTAAATCTGATACTACCTTTTGATTTTAAGACAATTTGAAATTTTACTTCATTTCCTCAAATTTCTCTCCATTATAATTAGAGTACTCATATATTCTGGTTTGCTCAGGATGGTCTCACTTTCCGATTATGTCCTGACATCTCATCCCAATTGAGCACCCAACGTTTTATATAAAGTAACACTGTCTGAGGGATAAATTAAATGCTCACTCTGTCTATAACTCAAGGGTGGCTTTATCTATGCGAAGTTTCATAATTTTTTTTGAAAACAGGAAAAGTAAGAAATTGGAGAGTCTTTGCTATCAGATTGATGGAATATCAAGTATCTTTTTGGTCAAATAAGATGAGGTGAAAGATTCTTATTCTCACAGGCTTTTAGCCCATCAAACGTGACACAGGATGAGATTCTCAGCCTAGTTGTCCATGAGAGTGATTTCTTATTGCAAGAGGTAGACTTCAACTTTGTGGTAAATTGGAAAATACAAATGCTAAAGTCTGTTTGTGCTTTCACTTTGAAACCAGTTTGGCAATAAATTAATCCCATTGCTTGGCCTTTTGGTAAGTTATCTCCAAGTCAGAGAAGTGAGGGCTTGTAAGTGCTTCAGAGGTGCCGGGGGTCCATGTGCAAAGGGCTCCTTTTCACTCATGTGTTGTAGGTCTTGAAGTGACATTACACGGCACCCATCCCTACTTGTGTCACAACTCTCGTATATCAACATCCAGAGCAGAAGCAGTGAGGTCAGATGCTTCTGCATAGGAAGGCAGCCACCGAGTTCAGGCTAGGACATTTGTCAGCATGAAAGAGCCATTTCATGGAATGGGGGCTTTCAAACTAAGAGCAGCTGGAGGATGGTCATGTCAAATCTGGCTTTGTTTTTCTTCCAGAACAACATGCCCTTCCCCTGTCCACATCTGCAAAAGCACTTCCCAAAGTTCAAGGCTCCAGGAGTGCTATCCATGCAGGAAGCAGCCCCCATTTTCTCAGATATGCCCCGTCCTACTTTATGCCTGTCTTCTTCAATACCTTGCTATACTCAAGCCTGCTTCCCACCCCAGCATGTGGAAGCATCTTGAAAGCAGGAGTATGTGTGTTCTTCTCAGCTTTGAAATACCTCCTAGACTTTATTTACTGTAGCAGTAAATATTTATTTTGATAAAATGTTCATGCTTTAAAATTCTTCATTTTATTAATTTTTCTTTCATTTCTTTCTTTTCACCTAGCCTGCTGTTTAATTATTTGGATAGATTCTATCAGGTATCCAGTTGAGTGCCCAAGCTGTAAGCATGTCTTAATGTGTAGAGAAGCTGACCCTAGATCTTCCCCACAGTGTCTTAGGGCTTCCAAATATAAACCAGGAGGCTGCAGAAGAAGTTGAATCATGGGAAGGTAACATCTAGCACATTTGAAACACTTGATTTAGAGGACACACGATATGGGTCAAGTGAAATGATTGGGGTTTGCGCCATTCACGGTCTTTCCCCACTATTGGATTATACCATATTATACACAATAAACGGTGAAGTCCACCATGAAGTGTGCAACTGAATGGATTTTTACATATGAATACACTCATGTAACCTCCACGCAGATCAGGAGGGAGAATATTTCTGACATTGCAGAAAGCACAGGGTTCTTTCACCATCAATAACCACCCACTCCTAATCATAACCACTATTCTCACTCTTATCACCATTGATTAATTTTGCCTTCCCTTAGGATTCACTTAAATAAGTTAACAGTATATATTCTTTTGTGCCCAAGTCTTTCATTCATCATTATGTCTGTGAGATTCATTTATGTTATATGTAGATGAAGAGAATCCTTTTTCACTGCTGTGTAGTACCAAAATTTATTTAAATAATCCCCTGTTGATGAACAATTGCTTCCAATCTTTTTCTATAATGAACAATGCTGTAGTTAATATTTTTGTGAAAATATCATTGCACCCATAAAAAATATATTTGTAGGATAATTTCGTAGAGGTGGAGGTACTGGGTGTAGGGATGAGTACATTTATAATTGTGTTAATGGTTGCCAAATTTCCCTTTGGGGCCCTTGTGCCAATTTGCATTCTCATCAGCAATGTCTGAGAGAAGACAGAAGTTCTTAACCTTGAGTTCATACACCCTAAAAATTTATGTGATCTTTTTGATTTTCTTTTTTTCCTAGCTATATGAGGCATGATTATAAATAAAAAATATATAAATATAAAATATATATATTAAGAAGTACAATGTGATACTTTGATATCCACACACATGGGGAAACGGTGACCATAATCAAGCTGACTAACATGTCTACAACTTTACACGGTTACCTTCTGTGAGTCTGTGGTAAGAATACTTAGGAGCTCTCTTAGCAAATCTCTTCTACTATGGATGGATACTTAGATTGCTTTCATTTAGAGGCTATTTTAATTAAATTTGCTGTGAACATTGTTGTACATGTATTTTGGACAAAATATTCATCCCTGTGTATATATTCAGGAGTAGAATTTTCTAGGTCATGGGAATAGGCATATCCCTTGGATATTTTATGTATGTGTTAGCATATACTACCAAACAGTTTTCAAAATAATTTTTAAATACTTTACACTCCCTCTAGCAGAGTGTGAGGGTTCCATTTTTCTCCATCAACTTGCCATCACGGTAATGCTTGTTATTGTCAATTCATTTAATTCTAGTGATGCTAATGCATAATGTCGATGTCTCATTGTAGTTTTAGTCTATATTTTTCTTGTAAAAAATAAGACAGATACATTCAGAAGTCAGCCATCTGGATACCCATTTGTGTGAGGTGCCTGCTCAAGAAATAGATGATTAAAGTTGAGGGGTGGGAAACTAGAGAACATCCAAGGAGGAGGAGAAGGGAATTCGGAAAGGGGTGAGAGAGACAGCTAAGAGCACAACCACCCACTTCACTGCACAGATCTCATGGAAGTGTCTGACTGTTTAACTTGACTTTTGCTAGGGCAATCGTGCATGACTACTCGTCCATAAAGCTCCTGACAAGCCACTGGTGTTGTGATTGTTGTTGCTACCTTACAGAGGAAACCTAGGAAATGTTCCTGGATCTGAACAGGTATGAAAAGCAAAAGAAATCTTCAAGAAAGCATTGTGGGCAAGCTTTTAACAATAGCAGAGGAAGAGAGATGGGGACAAGTGTTGTACACATGGGTTCAATGAAAGCAAGTGGAAATGACTCATCAGCCCTTCCAGCCAAGGGAGCAAGCTGAGTGAGTGTGGGACTTGCTGTGCAGCTTTTTGCTGAACATTTCCCCTCTAACACAACAATGGATTTGTCTTTGCTAATTAGAGATTAAGAGTGTGATTCTTTGGCCAGTCACAAGTGTCATTTAAAAATTTCAGGCTGGAAATGGAGTGTGGACATTTGGAAATCAAGAAAAACCATATTATTGGTTTTTACCATATTACTGGCTCACGTCTGTAATCCCAGCACTTGAAAGGCTGAGGTGGGTAGGTTGCCTGAGCTCACAGGTTCGAGACCAGCCTGAGGAAGAGAGAGAGCAAGACCCCATCTCTAAAAATAGCTGGATGTCATGGGAGGCATCAGTAGTTCCAGTTACTTGGGAGGCTGAGGCAAGAGAATCATTTCAAACCAAGAGGTTGCTGTGAGCTAAGATGCCATAGCCCTCTACCAAGGGTAACCAAGTAAGACTGTGTCTCAAAAAAAAAACAAAGAAAGACAGAAAAGGAAACAAACAACCACCATAGACTAACAAACTGCGTTCCTAATTATTGAAGGAAAGAAAAAAATCTGTTCTAAGAGAACAGGTTTTATTTCTAATGCTGAGATACATAAAATGCCACCTGCGTGACACCTTGGTCTGTGCATGTGGCTGTGGAGGAACTTGCTTCACGCAGACCTTCCACCTCCTTGGCCCTGAGTGGCTCACAAGCTGCCCGAGCTGCCCCTTCGGATTGGATTTCCTCTTGCAGGTTTCCGTTGCTTGTCTGAAGTTCATCAGGATTCCCTGGAATCCTGGTGTCTGTCTGTTAAGATGGCCACGTCCCCAGGGTTCTGCTATCTCCCTGGGTAACAGTTACCTGCCTTCCAAGTTTCACTCATGAGAACAAACTTTTGTGTTTGAGGGAACTCTTAAGTTGAAACCATTATCTTCTTTTACAGAATTTCTCATCTCCCACAGAGATGCAGACTGTTAGAGACAGGTGGATTTCATTGCTTATCTGGTCCAAGCCCCTCATTAGCAGATGGAGAAACTGAGAACTGCCCAGAAGCTTGCAGCAGAGCTGGGACTAGCTAGATCTCCAGGCCCTTGGGTCTCTGCAGTCGCTCATAGCATGGATACATTTATTTTGCTCTTATACTTCTCCTATTCCTTTAAGCCCAACAATTTGTAGAAAGTAAATACGGACTGAAAGAATCATTTTTCAGTTTCGAATCTCTTAGGCACATATGAGCAAATCCAACCCAAGCTGGCAAGTCAGGAAGCATCTCTAAGAATTTGCTTCCTAATAGAAGTGAGAGCTTTAGCCCCTTTAAATGTTTTAAAGAAACCACTAAAACATTTGTGTTTTAGGCACAAAATGCAATGGATACTTAAGTTGTTCCTTGAGTTTGCCTCGAATTTCAAGGAAAAACTGTACTGTCTTTGAATTCTGAACTGGACAATTAATAAAAATGGCAGTGCAGAAGGTGAAGTCTAAAGTCCACTGGGAAATAAATGGTTTCCCTTTGAAGCTGGGGGTCATTCCAGTTGGTTGGACAATTTAGACCTTCTTTAAGATTTTATGTGTACCAGCAAACACCTGGAGATAACTGTCACCATGTATTTCTTGATCATTGCTTACTTGCCCTAGTATTGAAACTATTGCAGGGGAGAAAAATATGGCCTAGGAAATAGAGTTGTTTTAATAACTAAACTGGCTTTTAGATGCTCTGGCAAATGAGTACCAGCCTTCATACGTAGGTACCAAGGACTGACACCATAGTGAAGGTGACAGCTAAAGTGAGGAAGAACAAACAAAAGTCATGATCTTGAAATAAAGTTCAGTTCATCTCATTATCCTATGTCAGTGCTGCATGAGATGTTGTACATTTGTGTCTACAAATGCTCCTGCCCCTTGATATTTTCATAATGTGACAAATAGCCAGAGTTTGAAGGAATCCATGCAGTGTAAGATGACTCTCACCTGGGAAAACACCTGCTGGCCCATGTTTGAGTAATTAGGTGGATAACTCCCTCAAACAAAGACAGGATGGACACGCTGAGCTCTCCAGAGCCCAGCGAAGCTGGGCCCACCAGGGCAACCATTAGTCTCCTCCTGCGGATGGGTAGTATCGCCACAGTTGCCTCCGCATCGGGATGCCCCCTAGTAGTTCTCACAACTGTTAAATTAAGGCTCTTGGTGGCTATTCCTTGAAACCCTTTAAAGAGCTGTTCCCCAGTGAACAGGACAAATGTCACCTATCACAGATCAGGCAATAGGTTACTATTCCTTCCTCAATTAGATACAGACAGTCCTCTCACTCCAGGTTCATAATACATCCTGGGTGGCAGGAGAAAGCCCAGGTCTCCCAAGCAAAGTGACAAATAAATGTCACTTCTTGCTCCTGAACTAAACTTTGAATGTGTTCATCGGATTTCAGTGTGTCAGCCAGTTACTGGTATTGTTTCTATTTTCAAGATTATTGATAGTAACTTTAAAAACAAAGCAACTTCTCTTACACAAATGAGCAGCTGAGATAGGCCCAGTTGATTGTTTTCTTCCTTAGCGATAAAAAAATGAGAAAAAAATTGCTAAGAAACAAGGATGGCCACTATTGTTTCCTCTAAGTACCACGAATTGTTGTGATAGGCGTAACTGATGTACTGGCTTCCCCTCGTGTGCCGCTGCATGCCCGGTGCAGTGTTAACTGCACTCTCATTCCCTTTATCTAAGTGGCCAGTCCATCAGACAGGGCCCCTCTTCTCCACGCATTTAAATGGACGTGTGCGCAGCTTTGTACAGGACAGGCTTCTGATTGCTGGTACTGTTTTCTCCATTTAGAAATCGAGTCATTGGCATTTTAAATGTAAAACACAATCTCTATTATCGTGTAGCTCATAGCATAGGAAAGAACATGGGGTTGGGGAACAGAAGAATTAAATTCCTGATCAGTTGCTACTAAATGAACCTTGAATGTGATTCAAATGCTCTGAGCCTCAGTTCCCTCATTTACAAAATGTGGACAGAAACGTTTTTGAAGATTAAGCATGTGTGTGGCAATGCCTTGAGTTCTTCAGAAAAAGGGGGTGTTACTATTTTATTACAATAAGCACAATTGATGCTCCTAGCGATTGTGATCTTCAGGTCCCCACTTAGCAACAATGAAGTCTCAAAGCCAGCGATATTTGGGGCATTGATAAGCTATGCTCAAGGGCAGGCCCTCAGACCTTAATATATAGTTTCCAGAGGCCACACAGGATTGGGGAAGGAGAACGCAGGAAACCAGATGGGAGGCTGTTGAGGGTGATCTGGAGATGCATATGGTGTTCTAAACTAGGACAAAAGTAGATGAAATGAGAGACAGCATGGAAGATCAGATGGACCGAACCCGGTGATTAATCAGATGTGTGTATAGAGGGCAAGAAAAAGGTGGGATATAGTGTGCCCATCACTGATACATTGCTATGGACCAAGTGTTTACATCCCCCCAAATTCATATGTTGACATCTGAATCCCCAATGTTAGGGCATGAGGAAGCAGGGCCTTTGGGAGATGATCAGGTCATGAGGATGAAGCCCTCATGATTGAGATTAATGTCTTTATAAAAGAGACCCCAGAGATTCTCCTGCTTTTTTTCCGGGCCCTTTGGGAGTACAGTGAGAAGACAGCCATCTGGAAACCAGAAAGAGGACCCTCATCAGACACTGAACCTGTTGGTGCCCCAGTCTTGGACTTCTCAGCCTGCAGAAGTGGGAGAGAAAAAATTCTGTTTTCTCTAAGGTACCTGATTTATGGCATTTTATTGTAGAAACTCAAACCAGACCAACTCAGTAAAGGGGTGGGGTAGAGAGTGAGTAAGCTGAATGGTACACATTTCAACGATCAGGAGATTTTACCAGGAGAATGCTGGCCGTGCCTCCTGATTCTAGGGTGCTTGGGGTGCAAGAAAAAGCTGCTGGCCCTCGAGAGGCTAACTGGGAAGTAAAGTCCTCCAAGAGAAGCCAGGTTTTTATTTTTTATAGATTTTGTTTGGTTGTTTGTACCCTCACATTAACCTGAAACAAACAAACAATATTTGCATTTGTTAGGCAGGGTTCCTGTTGTGCTTGTGTCCCACACCCCAAAGGTGTGCCATTCACCCTTACGTTGTGCCCGATAAGTGGGAGCCAGGTTTTCTACCGGGAAAGGAGGTAAAAGAAATATTCAGCAAATAAGTCGAAGGTGCTTTTTGATAAGAGAACAAGGGTCCTGGGGTCAGAGTGTACAGTTTGAGATGGAGGAAGATTGAGTGGAGAAGAAATATGGGGGTACTGGTGAGGATGTGTGGCCAGAGGACCTGTGTTCAGAGTGGCCAACTGGCATTCAGGGGAGTGGAATATGGTGGGTGTATCCAGCTCAAGGTTGCCAAGACAATGCACCCACCGCATCTTTGGAGGACAGCGGGCACTCAGCCGTCCAAGAGACTTATGTGGCTTATGAAAATTGTACTTTAAGGTCTCATTCTCAGATGGACAAAGTAAGTTCTGGCTTTCTAGGCTTTGACAGCTTGAGAAATCCAGTGAGAGCCTCCCTCTCACTCCAGGGAACTGCCGGCTACGTGGAGGTGATCTGAGGGTAAAGAAGTAAGAGAGTCAAGATCCAGTGGTCCAGGGCAGAGAGAGTGTGAAATCCAGGTACGTGCTCAAAGCTGGCAAGAAACTTAAGTCTAAGCTACCAGGGAGTAAAAGCAAAAAGGGAAACATGATCAATTAAAGTGAGTCTGGAGAAACACAGCTGTTCCCAATACTAGGACCAGACAGGAATATTCTCATGAGTGCTCTCAGAATGCAGGAAGGATGTGATGTGCAGGTGCTGTCATGAGTCTCGTGGGCTCTTTGTCAGATCATCTTATAATGTTGGTCTTATGTCAACAAGATGACTTGTTCCTTCAGGTCGTGGAAAGAAGTACTTTCTAGTAATCAGAAGTGAAAAGGGTTTTGTCTTGAAGCAGCGAGTTTCCTATCAGAGGCAGCTCAAGTCCACCTGAGGGGGTTTGGCATGTAGAATGAGCTACTCTGTGTATGTACCTATAATAGACCACATCATATATATCATATCGTGTATATCATCACAAAAAATATATACAGACTGTTTCTTTCCTAAAACAACAGGAAAAAGAAACTTTGGCTAAAATGATAGAAGCCATATCAATTCATCTTTGGAGCAAGTGGAGAACATTGTGAATAACTGAATAAATAGATTAAATATGTCAAGTGACAATCAATTAGAATAAATGAAAATGATATCATAGCTCCAGTTAAAAGGAAAATGGGATTTTCCATATTTCATCCATTCAACGTTGTGTATTATTTTCAAATTTTAATATCTCTGAAATTAGAAGCCTCTTAAAATCAATGAAGTCTTCCAATAGCTGTCAGCACGGCAGTGGTTTGATTGAGATTGCTTATACCAATGGTTCCACAAATTTGTCCCTCTCCTCCAACAACAGCAGCAGCAGCATATAGAAATCTGTTAAAACTGCAAATGTGTGGGTCCAACCCCAGACTTACTGAAGCAGAAAATCTGATTCAGCAGTCTGTGTTTTAACAAGCCCACCAGGTGATTCTGATGCACGCTCCAGTTTCAGACCTCCTGGCTTGCATTACTTGAAAGAACACAAAAGCATTAAAAGTAGAGCCTGCAGAACAGGTGTATTGGAGTTCTCCAGAGATACAGAACCATCTATAAAGAGAACTTGTTTTAAAGTGTTGGCTCATGTGATTCTAGAGGCTGAGAAGTCCCACTCTCTAACATCTATAAGTTGGATCCCCAGGAAAGCCTGTGGCATGGTCTAAAGGAGAATGGTGGTAAAAATGCCAGTCTGACTCTGAAGACCCAGGAACCACGTGTGCTGAGGGCAAGAGAAGACTGATGTTCCAGCTCAAGCAGTCAGGCCAAGGGTGCCAAGAGAAAATTCAACCTTTCTCCTCCTTTTGGTGTATTCAGTCCCTCAAAGGAGTGGGTGATGCCCACCACATAGGGGAGGGCATTCTACTTTACTCAGCACACAAAGGCAAATGCTGATCTCTTCCCAAACACCCTTGAAGATACAAAATCAGTAATAATGTTTGACCAGATATCTGGGCATCCCATGGTCCAGTCAAGTTGACCGGTAAAATTAACCAGCACAGTAAGAATCTATCAGGGGCTTGGGAGAAAGTCTAAGGAATAATAGTAAATTTCTCTTTTGATCTGTAACAACCAAATGATTGTGTGAGGAGGGCAGGAAAGGGGATGAATCAGACGTGCTTAGTCACATTTCCAAAGCTAGGCTGTCTCTACACAATTGCAAAACCAGCCTAAGAGCCCAGAACAAATGGCTTTTAATTTATCTGTCGATGTCTTTAAGAAGTTCTGCTTCTTCCACGCACTTGATGGCACATAGGATAATATTGTGAAGGACAGTATTGTGTGGAAAAGCATAGTCAGAGCTGACTGTGAATACGAAAGAAATCCAGGAGAGTAAGTCTCTAGAAATGAGGAACTTTTAAAAAGGTATCCACTTTTTAAAATATTTTGCTTTTCATGCATATATGTAGGTGGCAAACTATAAAAACTGATGTTTAACGGAGTCTAAATAAGCTTTTTCAGAAAGTTTAAAATAAAAAATCTAGGTGATAAAAAAGAGTTTAAAATACAAATTCTAAGTGATAAGAAACATTGTGTCAATTTAAATGGCATCCTTCTTTCTCCTGGTATATGTAAACTAATGGCCCATTTCACAATCGATACCTTTCAGTTTGATGAAATACGGTAATTCACAAGCCCCTGCTTGTCAGGTACTTGTCTTTGCAAAGATACACTCTGGTTTTAGAAAGGGTCCAAATTTTATCAAACGATAGTAGCCTCTCGATATGATCAGTGCCAGGGAGGAAGTGGGCAGGGTCAAGGACTGAGAGATGAAAATTCTAGGAGAAGCCAAACAAATTTCCCAGGTCTCCAAATGTTCCCATCACATCACGGGACGCCGGCAGTATGTGCAGGGTATGGGCTGAGAGTACATGTTGTGGATTCTAATTAACCTCCCTTCAAATCCTGGCCCCGTCATTAGTTAGCTATGGGGCTTTGGACAAATCACTGAACCTCCCTAAGACCCAATTTAGCCTCCTGTAAAATGGAGAAAACGTTCCTAGATTACTGCATGGACTGAGGTATGTAATTCATATCTTCAAAGTGCTTATAGAAGGCCTGGAGCGTAATAAATACTCGGGGATTGGGAGCTAATATAATAATTGCCTGCAGTCTGCACTGGAAACACCCTTGTAGTTTTTAGGGCAGCTGCCCACGGGTGCCTTCTCAAAAGAACAACAGAACAGCCCTTGGGGACTGGCTTAACTGCTTGAACCTGCACAGGAAGGGTCAACTCTGCTTTTGTTCTGATAAATGAAACTCTGCTCTTGGAGGGAAAATTTGAAAACCATTAAAAAATCTCCAGAAAGGAAGTCAATTAAAGGGTTTTCCTAATCAGATCCTACATTATCAAAATGAAAACACTTTTTCATTAGGGAAAAGCATTCCAGAGGTTATAATTCTTGCTGATGGTGAGGATCTTTGAAGAAGACAGCTGGTGGGAAGAAACAAACAGATTTCAAACAACCCATCCATCCTTGATCGAATCAACAAGGAGACTCTTTTTGTTCCCTGAACCAGCATGTAGAACGTCGCAAAAAACTTGCATCAACTCCTCAGAGAGCCTCTTCCCTGGTAATTAATGTAGGCACAGAAAGATAAAGTAACTGTCTAGAAGGAGGGATGTCACAGACTTGAGGATTTGTTCATTTTCTCTGTGGAATGTTGAACGCTGTCGTGAGGTTAGGAAATCAGAGTTGTGAGCTCAGATCTAAAAGACAAGGCGCACACGTCCTTTGATCCAAACAATATCTGCCTCTTGATCTTCTGCTTCCCTCACGGATCTAACAGAATCTCTGAACTATAATTTGAAGTCCATGAAGTCTAAAAGAAATGTGCTTAAATAAGATCTATGCACACATGATAGATAGATAGATCGATAGATAGATATTGATTGACTGATAGATGTACTCACTGGTCCTCTTTGTGAGTTTTACCAGGTTTGTAGATTATCTGGGATGAATTTTTATTTCAATCCCAACGTCCCCTGATCCTGATTGAACCATTTCCTGTCTGGTGGCCTCATTCTCCTTTGATTAACAATGAATAATAATCATTACCAAAATATAATTTCACTATAAGTTTATTTTTTATTAAATCATAACTGTGTACATGAATGCATTTATGGGGTACAATATGCTGATTTTATATACAATTTGGAATGTTCTATTCCCCAGAATGTTAATGTATTCCAAAGTCACATACAAACCAATGTTGGAGAGAGATAATGTTTTGGAATTAATGGCACTACTGAAGATGAAGCTGATTATGCTGTGTTACAGTGATTTTAAAGAGGGAAGTTAGTTTGTCAATCCAAGGTGAGATTTGGATGTGTCTACAGAGTCCATGGGCCCAAGATCTCATCTCAGTCTGTCAAGTTCAGAAACTTGTTTTACATTTTTCTGTCAGGAATCATCGTATCTTCAATGTCTGACTCATATTAACCAAACTCACAAGTAGCTGATTTACAAACCAGAATTGCTTTTAATGTGGGGCATCCTCTCGGTAACCAGAGCCCTTATGCCATTTCCCCACACTATCCCTATTTTCTGTATTAGGGTATTTGGAATAACAGAATAATTAACTAGAAGATTGTTTCTCTGTTTTGGAATCAGAGCAAAGATCATCAGACGACCTCAAGGCATTTTATATCTTTTTAATCCCTGCATTGTCTTGTCCAATGTTAATGAATTCCTATTAAATTAAAGCTGTTGTATTTTACTCAAGGCAGAGTCTACGGACACCTTCTATTGATCAGAACACGCAATGCCTCTCTTTTGATATTCTTCTCTGAGCACTTTTTTTTTTTCCTAACTTCAGTGTCAAAATGTTACCTTTTCCCAACTTTGCCTCAAATTTTGGTTCAGATATACTGTGATAGTCAATCATGTATGTCAACTTGACTGGGCTCAGGGAAGCTCAGTTTGCAGGTGTATCTGGGAGGGCATTTGCAGAAAAGACGATGAGCACTTCAGTCAATAGACAGGGCAAAGAAGTCTGCTCTCACCAAGGTTGGCAGGCACCATCCCATACATTAGGGCACAACAGATCAAAATTCATGCTCACTTTTCCTGAGTCAGAATTTCTACCTCCTCCTGTCCTCAGACACAGAACTCTTGGTTCTCCAGCCTGCACATGCCTAGACTTACACCAGAGGCCCAGCTCTGTCTTCCTAACTCCTCTCCTCCCCCTCCTCGGTTCTTGGGCTTTCCAACTGGAACTGAACTACACTGCTGACCTTTCTGGTTCTTCAGCTTGCACATGGCCTATAACAGTATTTCTTTGTCTCCATAATCACATGAAACAACTCCCATAATAAATATCCTTATATGTATACATATACATAGGTATACATATCTACCTCCTGTTTCTCTGTAGAGCCCGGACACACACACACACACACACACACATACACAAAATGACATCCTGACTATAGACTATACAGGATATTAGAACCAGATCTTTTCTTGTTGAAAGAGACCTATTTTAAAGATCACTGGGTCCAACTTCTCATATTATGCTTTTCTTCTCTGTGTCATGTCAGCGTTCGGGGACACTTGGAGATTATTTATTTATGCACACTTATGGGAAAACATCATTATGATTTAATATTTCTGCTATACAGAAAACCCAACAAAGACATAAACTCGCTATGAAATTAATTGCATTTTTCAAATCATATCCTTACTGTGAAGTTTCAGTCGCTTCAGTTAAATGAGGGAGGAATCACAGTGTCTTTCCAACTATCCATCTCAACACGGTTTCCTACTTTTGGCAGATTTTCTAAAATGAAACTTGTCCTCCTGCCAATATTTTCTTCCTGAAATTAACTGCTTTTGATGAGAAGGGCAGCACCCATGTTTAAACCAGCACTGACCTTCATCAGTCAGGCAGTCTGGTCAATGCTGAGGTCCTGAGGGAAGTTTGGATTAAGGTTAAACAACACAGATGAAATGGGAGAAGAGTCTTGTGGCCAGCAAGGAGCTGGAGTGATCACTTACAAGCAGCCCCATCCTCGAGCTCCCTGCCTGAAGGCTCACCTAAGAGACCTTAAGAATGGAGTGGAGCAGGGCAAGGAAAAAGTACTTCGATGCTGGGAATATGGATTATTTAGAAGCACTTTGATTTCTTAGATTGACATTCTGCTACAGAGGACAGAGCAAATGCAGATGAAAAGGCAGATGAAAGTATCAAAATCAGAAACCTGCCCAGTGGGGGAGAAAAGAAGGCAGACGGTTTTAGGGTAGGGGAATAGAGCTCACTTGCTTGAGCTCTCTTTTCTCTCAGGTTCCAACTAAAAAAAGGCATTTTGAAGAGTCAAAAAGAAGATTCAGCCATATCTATCACATATCCGACTGTTTGGCATATTAACATGCCACGAGGGAAATGCAAGTTACACGAAATAGATACGTTGACTAACATTTAAGAGTGTGTTTCAGCTTAACATATACATACTGGGCGACTGTTATTAGCATGAACTGTACTAAGTATTGCAGATACCGAAATAAATATAGCTGAATTCCTTTCCTTAAGGAGAAGATGAGCAGCCTAGGGGGGGAGGAACAGATTCCAAACGGTGATGGAATTGAAAATAGGAGAGAATAGGATCAAGATAAAAGAGATACACAGGGCAGTGCCTGTGGCTTAAAGGAGTAGGGCACCGGCCCCATATACCGGAGGTGGCGGGTTCAAACCCAGCCCTGGCCAAAAACTGCAAAAGAAAAAAAAATAATAAAGAGATATGCAAACTCAGAGTCTGCTTGACTCAGTAGGATAAGATCTGGGAAAGGGGTTTATGGAAGATGCATTGCTCTCTCCTCCATGTTGTTTTGTTAAATAGACTTTATTTTTTAGAATAAGTTTTGATTTGTAGGAAAAAAGGCAAAGATAGTACAAAGAGCTCCTGTATGTCCTATAGCCAGTTTCTCCTACCTTTAATATCTTATGCTAGAATAGTATATTTCTTACAATTAATAAACTAATATTGATGCATTATCATTATACAGAGTTCATAATCTATTCAGGTTTTTTTGGTTTTTAACCTAACGTTCTCTTTGCCATCTGGGATCACATCTAGGATACCACATTCCTCGTCCTGTTTCCTAAGGCTCCTCTTGCATCTTATAGTTTCAGATTTTTCTTGCTTTTATTCACCTTGAAAGTTTTCAGGTGTACTAGGGAAATGTTTTATAAAGAGCCCTTTACCAGATCCCGTCTGATACTTCCCTTTGATTCAACTGGGATTATAGGATTTGGGGAGAAAGCGGAAAGCATCATTTTCATCACAGCATATCAAGGGCCCCTGCCATCAGCATGATTCCTTACTGGTAATGCTGACCTTGGTCACCTGGCCAAAGTACTGTTTGTGAGGTTTCTTCACGGTCAAGTTGACTCTCAACACTGGACCCCTCCCCTCCCCATGCTGTCCTTTATGGAAGGAAGCCACTGTTCACAGCCCACATACAAGGAGTTGAGAGTGGGGAGTTATGCCCCCTGTCCTGAAGGGAGAAATAGTTATAGATATTATTCAGAATTCTTCTGCATAGCACTATCTTCTCTCTCATTTCTTTCTTTATTCAATCACTTATTTAGATAAGTATGGAGTCATGGGTATTTATTTCATGCTTTGAGTTTTATTCCAATATTACTTTACTTTATGGCTTGAATTGTTTCAGCTTTGGTCAGTTGGCTCCCATTTTCCTGGGCATACCATCATCATTGTGGGTCTTTTCTTTTTCTTTCTTTCTTTCTTTTTTTTTTTTTTTTGCCACCTTTTCTTTTTTTCCTCTCCTTTTCTTTTTTTCTTCTTTTAACTTTCTGACACTCCAAGATGCTCCAGGCTCAGTTTCGTCATTTCCTGCCCTTTTTCCATCTTTCAAAAGGTGAGAGCATATCAAGTTCTGCTATAAGGCTTGTTTTAATTTATTCCAGCACGAGCGATACCTTAGGGAATAATTCAAGCATGACACCCACTTGGCATTTGCTTATGAACAAGAAACACCGGAGAACACAGAAAACTGCATCCTACTGAAATGAGCTGCATAAAAATAACAACACAAGCAGGTGCACACACCAACACGTCTGACAACGACCTCGGCTCACTGTGGGTACGAGGAGCCCCACCCATCCACATATGTTGCTGCAACTTTCCATGTGACTGCAGATAGCCCTCCTTCCACGCTTTACAACCACCTGCAGGCTGCTGCCCACGAGATTCAGGCATCGTTCAAGTCAAAGTGTCATATATATTATAGCATTCGTGCTTTCCTTGAGCAGTTCAAAACATGTCAAACTGTGCTACTGTTTTTATTAGGGTCCTATTTTCATTTTACGTTTTTTGAGTGGCATGCCTCTAACAACGTGAAGTGGGGTCATTGTGCCACCGTGCATAGCATAGTGATTTTTAGGGAGACATAGGTCACAAAATAATAGAACTGTCTGTAAGAGTAACTGAAAAGAGAGAGGAGTGTCTGGGGCAGAGATAGCATGGAGCTATGGAACAATGATATGCCTGGAATGCTTTACCTCCTCTTGTGTTATTAGAACAAAAAAGGTGTTGGTGAGTTGTGGCCAGGGGGGTGAACAGAAGCAAAAGCAAGAGCAAACATTTGCTAAAATAAATTTGGACAATGATCCTACTACTATAAAAACTTCACGAAAAAGTTAGGAGAATTATACTGACGTGTACAAATCTGTGTTTTATGTGTACTTCTCTCCTCAGGACACACAAAGAGGACAGACAGGAGAAGGAAAGGATACAGGCAGGAAGGCCGGGAGGTTTTGGTCATATCCTTCAGGCCCTCAATATGACAGCAATATTGATAATGAATTGAAATTAAAAGATTAATGGCCTATTTCTATTTACAAAATACAATTGATCAAGCTGATCAATTTTTGAACATAGTCACCTGGGCACTAATACTAGCCCTTGGATAATAAGGTGCAAAGCTAGACCTCAAATGCATGTATATAAACAAAAATTAAAAAGTTAGCTTAATGGAGGGAGGGTGATTGATGGGATCACGCCTATGGTTCATCCTATAAGGGTACATGTGAATCTTTCTAAATGTGGAATATAAATATCTTAACACAATAACTAAGAAAATGACATGAAGGCTATGTTAACCAGTTTGATGAAAATATTTCAGACTGTATATACACCAGCACACTGTACCCCATGACTGCATTAATGTACATAGCTATGATTTAATGAAAAAAATTAGCTTAAGATTCTAGGACTCTTCAAGAGATCAATGGCTTTAAAAAGTTATAGTGGAACAGGGCTAGAGAGAGAGAGGACAATTTTATGAGAAGAATGTCTTCAAAGAAAACTAAACCGCAAGTCACACTTTCCCTATTTCCAGCCCAATAGTGGGTATATATGTGCGTGTGTGTGTGTGTGTGTGTGTGTAAGGGGTTGGGGAGAAGTTCTTTCTCTTTCTTGCCCAGTGAAGAATTCATGGAAAGCTTGAGGAAATCTGAAATGTCTTCTTTGCAGTTGGGAGGACTTACTGAACATACTTTTTAGACATTCCCATATGATTCTTGGTCCAGATGACATATAAATTTTTGCTAAAGAGCCTAAAGACTGGTTGATATCAAACCAAAAAAAAACCCATTATAGTTAATAAAAACTTACTGTATCTTTCAAAAGAACTAAAAGAGTAGAGCCGGAACATTCCTAATACAAAGAAATGATAAATGTTTGCGGTGGTAGATACCCCAATGACCCTGATTTGATCATTATATATTACATGCTTGTATCGAAACACCACATGTGTCCCATAAATATGTACAACTGTTATGTATCTGTAATAATTAAGAGTAAAAAAAAAATAGAGTTTCTCCATGACTTCTAGGCTTTTTCATTCAGGAAGTCCGTGGTTCAGTAAATGTCCCTACTGTGTACCGTAAGTCTCCGTATTTTTGATGATCTCCATATTTTGGTGATCTACAAGGTCCCACAGCAGAACACATTCTATTTTATTAGGTTAGACGCTACCTCCCTCCACCAGCATTTCCTGAGAGCCCACTTCTAGACCTCCCCTGACAGCCCCTCCATCTTTTCCCCTTTCTAAGGCAAGTTACAACTTTTTCCTCAGTGACTCAGGTCACCAAAGCACCTGAAACCTTCCCTTATCAAAATTCATATCAGGTTGTATTATAATTGTCTGTTTTCTCGTCTGCCTTTTCTACCAGCCTGGGAGTTCCTTGAGGGCAAAGAGCATGTCATGTTCATGGATATATCATAGCATGGTGCCTGACATAGAGTAAGTACTTAATCAATATTTATTTAAATCAAATATTGCTTAATTAACTAATTCATGGTCAAATGAGGTCTAATTAGGTGTAGTCACCGGCTCACCCCTGCTAAGGTCTCCCAAATTGACTATGATGCAACCCCAGGGGGAAATGACCGAGGAATTAGGGACCAAGCAGCACAAATCTACTGCTTTCCTGAATGCTAGGCAGCAGCTCTCTAGACCCCTCCTCATAGTTGGCATATCGACAGATGATGGATCGGCATACTTCATATGCCATTGAAAGTCACACCAAAGCCTCTTTCCCCTTAGCTGCTTCTATATATCTGAAGTGAAGTTGGATAAAGCAACTTCAGTCTGTGCCTTTGAGCGGCTTTAATTGATGTGGATCACTGACCGATTGATGTGGATGCAACAATCAGTATCAATTGGAAGGCCGCTGAGGTAGGAGGATCAGCCATCCTGCAGTCTGGTTTGCCAGCCCCTTAGAGCTAGAGCCTAGGAAATTGATCTTTGCTGCTTCAAATGATCAAAACTGCAACCTATTCAAGATGCAATGGTTTCAAAGGCTCCCAAATGCTGACACCGGACGCTGCTAAAAGGGGAATAATGAGCACAGCGCCATTAAAGTTGGAGTCAATTAGCAGAGTCAGGAGACTGACATTGTGTGTTTCTAAGTATAATTTGAATCCTTTGTATCTAAAATAAAACCTTAGTGATTTTCCTGTGGGACGTTCATCCTCGGAGGAGCCATACTGTGGAGAGGTAGAGTGGTGTGTGGGGTGACATGAGCAGGACCATGAAGTTTTTGACCTCACAGGTCTAAAGTCATCCCTAAACTTCACCAGTAAAGCATCCAAGCTGAGGTTGCTTTCCCTGGGTCAGCTTTCCTGAGATATATTTGAAGAATATTGTTTTCAAAGGGAATAAATAATATATTATTTGAGAAAAAAGTTCATATGGCCAAGTAAAGGCATGAAATCATATATTAGATGAAGAAGCGTCTTGATGTCCAGACTTTTCAGAATTAACATGTATTCTGCGTATTATGTATGTGTATTAAGAATTTCTAAGAGAAGACTAGTGTTACCCAATCTCACCAATGAAAATTTTATCTTGAAGCATCTGGTGGATCTTATTCTGAGAAATGTACTTTTGGAAATACAGTCTCAGAGAAATACTCCAGGATGGCTTCAAATGGGTCCCCAAATCCTTACTGTAAAGGAGTTTGCTTGGCGCTTTTTATCCACATTCCCACATATTTTATAGTTTAATAAAAATGTGAATTTATTTTCTTAAAGTCATTTTTCATTTTGGAATAGCTTTAGAGCTTCAAAAACAAAGGCAGCACCGATTCCCCAATGTTAATATCTTACTCTTGTCATTATACATTTGTCACAACTAAGAAACCAACACTGATCTGTTACTACCAATTCAACTCCACCCATTATTTAGATTTCACTAGTTCTTTCCTAATTGCCCTCTTGCTGTATGTCATCCACGATGCCACTTTGCATCCAGCCATCATGTCTCTTGAGCATCCTCTGCTCCATTAGAGTTTCTCAGAATTCCCTTGTTTCGATGGCATAGGTAATTTTTAGGAAGGTTCTTTTTAAAGAAGAGATCAGGGAAGCAGAATGAAACTTCAGATCTGGTAGAATAAAAAGGGATGAAGGAAATTTGAAAGAGTAAGAAAATGGAAGAAAATAAAAAGACAGTAGACGACATTTAATGACTCACCAAAGTTATAAGATCAACCCTGCCCATAAACTAATTTTGTAGAGTATATATGTAGAAAAAGGGAGGCGGCGAACCACACTTTTAAAATGTATATCAATCATATGTATAAAATCATATCATTTTCCTAAAATGCTGCCTGATGTAGTTAAAAAGAAAAAAAAAAAGAGGGCAAATATCAAACCAAAAGATAAAAATCTAATAAAATTTAGGACTAAGAAAGACAAAAGTAGCTCAAGATGAACAGAGGGAAAGAGTGTGAAGGTTACAGGTGTCAAAATATTTTTCCATTAAGATGACAGCCCTTTGACTCTAGTTAATAGCTTTTGAAGTACAAGCTTTGATTCCCTTTCTCATTGCCCTGGGAAAGGGATAGTTTTCAAAGTGGGAAACAGGAAAATTCTTAGAAGGATTGGCCCCTTGCTTTCTGGGCTTGGGTTGAGGAAGAGAAAACAATGGCTCCTAATGATTATTTTTCCTTTCCCCAAACAAAGAAGACACATTTTCCCTTCTGTTGTACTGACTGGACTAAACAGACTCCGGGAAACTCATATGTAAACAAGACTAGAGAGATGTGGTTATATACTGGGCTTATCATAATCGCTGGCTGCCATAGCTGTGGTGAGCAGCATGACCAGAGAGATCACTACCTCCAGGCCAGTGGCCAGGTACTATTTCTCAGGGCGTGTGACAGAATGAGATATGGTGTGGATGAGATGGCAGGTATTAGTCACTCTGACAGGGTACAAGCTCAGCTGCTGCAATAAGGACCAAAAATACAGTGATTATTTTCAACACCAAGGCAGCTATCTAAGTTTTTCCTATTTCTCAGTTAACAGGAAGAGGACAAAGGCTAAGTGAATGGCTGAGTATATTATGGGCAAGGCCTGAAAGGGGAACACATCATATCTTCCCAAATGCCACCAGCCAAAACATAGTGACGTGGCCATTTCTAATAGCCAGGGATAATGGGAAATGTAGTCCTCAGTTAGATAGACATATGCCCAGGTCATAATCTATCACTGGGGCAGAAAGCAAGAATAGATACTGTGAAACAAGTTGTCCATCTACCATTTGTCCACTGGGAGACTGGAGACCAGTTTGTCCATTCTCCGTTCTCCTTTTATTAATTCTCATCTTCCAGCGGCCATTGCAGTTACTAGATGCTGTGTGGCACAGTTCTAGGCCATGAGAACAAAAGCAAAGTCTGCTGGGGGTTCCACTATTGCTTTAGTATTAAATCAGGATAGATTCAGTTAGTGCTGCCCTTCCTAATTCTTCTTGCCTAGAATGTGATGGTTGGAGCTGCTGCTGCTGATCCGTGCCCATGAGAAAAGTTCAAAAGAATACGCAAACAATCGTTTGACATGGATATGCCACTGTACCAATAGAAACAGCAGCTCCCCCTGGACTTCTGGCATTCAGAAAAAAAATACACCTTCTTCCCCTTTTAAGATTTTGTTGGTTAGGTTTTCCATCACTCGTAGGTGATTGCATTCCATAGCTGATTGATACAGAGGATAAGTGGCCAGGAAAAGAGAAATCTTGAGAGCAGACAAGCAAACAACTCAGCCTGAGAGAGGGTCACGTAAGAAAGTCTCCCTGACACAGTACGGTTTATGCACAGAGAAGGCAAATTCAAAGAACGAAAAAGAACAGAGAAGAAACATAATCTAACGGCTGCTGTGGAACAGATCTCAGAGTTATTTACAGCTGGAGAAAGAGAAATAAAGACCCCAAAGTGTAGTGATGGGGTGTTACGAAAATGCAGCTAGGATCTGGTAATCTCTTAAGACACACTTATGAAAGTGAAGACGTAAATACAAGAAAACAGCGCCTTTATAGGCCAAGGAACAGAATCAGAACCACGCATGTGGCTGGGGAATTAGGAGCATAACTTCCTAGTGAGAAGGTATTGGTGAACGATAAATATCATGCAGAAATCATGAACCACAGAATGAACCTTACCTTAATTGTTTACTGTAATAATCTAGGAAAACTTGCTTAATGTTTATACTTGGTGGTTCTGAGTTTCTTCTGAATAATATGTTTGCTTCTAAAATCACATTTTAAAACTTCATTCAGGTAGGATCTATCATAGCCCCATCGTATAATAAAGTGTAGATTTAGGCAGAAGTTCTCATTTAGGCCTTAGAATGCCTGAGATGGAATCCTGGCTTTGTTACCAACTCTTTACATAGGATACTGGGCAGCCTGCTAATCTTTCTGAGCTTCCGTTTCTTTGTCAGAAGACTTATGATGACAGTGAAATCACCTGGAAGGGTTGAGACGCTGGAATAACAGGCTGCATGTAAAGTCACCAGAACGCAGCAAGTGTTTCGTGAGCATCACCATCGTTATTGTTGTAGAAAAACCTAAATCCCAATCAACTATTCAACTCCATTACGTTGCATGGGTTCCAGGCCCGGAAAGCAATACTCTCAAGTTCTAGAAGCAAACACAATCCAGCCAATCCCTCAAACCATTTCTTTCTGGCAGTATTTGGCAGTGGAGGCCCAGAAGAGCTCCAGGGCATGGATGCCACCACTACATGGAGGGTTCACCTCTTTCTCAGATTCTGCAGATTGGGGATTTGACT
>CAUYTI010090758.1:0-12903 GCA_963575145.1 Galago senegalensis
CGTTGAGGCGGGCACCTGTAGTCCCAGCTACTTGGGAGGCGGAGGCAAGAGACTTGCTTAAGCCCAGGAGTTGGAGGTTGCTGTGAGCTGTAATGCCACGGCACTCTACCCAGGGGGACAGCTTGAGGCTCTGTCTCAAAAAAAAAAAAAAAAAAAAGAAGTCAAGGTGGAAGGATCCTTTGAGCTCAGGAGTTCGAAACAAGCCTGAACAAGAGCAAGACCCCCATCTCTACTTTAAATAGGAAAAATAGCCTGGTTTTGTGTCCTGCATCTGTTGTCCAGCCACTTGGGAGGCTGAGGCAAGACTTTGCTTCAGCCCAAAAGATTGAGGTTACTGTATGCTAGGCTGATGCCATGGTACTTTAATCTGGGTGAGAAAGCAAGACTGTCTCAAAAAAAAAAAAAAAAAAAAAAAAGCAGGGAGAATGGTTCTCCCCACTGGAGCAGAGAGGCCTATGATCAGGAAGAGAAAGACAGCAATTCCCCGGTGCTGCAATGTTCTGTTTCTTGACTCAGGTGATGTTACATGTTTATAACCACTTATAATTACTTGTTAAACTGTCTATTTGGGCTTTGCACATTATTCTGTATGAATATTTCATATTAAAAAATATTTTTTGAAAGAGCCTCGCAGCCTCCATTTCCAGAAAGCCTTCCTGGACCACCACAGCTCTGGATGATCTCATGTCTCTACAGAGCTCCAGCTCTGCTCCCAAGTCTGACCCTGAATGTGCCCCACTTGTCTCCTCTCCTGGCCCAGGTGCAGCGAAACTGCTGCCTGACCCTCTGCAACTTCAGCATCCCGGAGGAGCTAGAGTTCCAGTACCGCCGGGTCAATGAGCTCCTGCTTAGCATCCTCAACCCCACACGGCAGGACGAGTCGATCCAGCGTATCGCTGTGCACCTGTGCAATGCCCTGGTCTGCCAGGTGGACAATGACCACAAGGAGGCTGTGGGCAAGATGGGATTTGTTGTGGTACGTGCAGGCAGGCTGACCGCCCTATTCCCTCTGAGTTCCGCCATTCTCCACACTCCTCTACTTTGAGTGGGAGTCTCAGAGGAGGCCTGGGCCTGGGAGTCAAGGCTAGGGAGGAGAGTGTGCTGAAGCATGAAGGATTTAGGCTGGACCAAAGGAAGAATTTCTTAACAGTGAACGTTGCTTATGACCCTGGAGGTTTTTTCCACCTAGAACACGCTGTCATCCTCTCCCACCCACCTCTGATTTTGTAAGCTAATGGGGAAGGACACTGCATTCTCTTTCCACCCTTGTGTCTGCAGCACAGTGGTGGGATGATAAACATCGCTGGTGAAAGGAGGGAAAGAATGAGATGAGGGAGGAACCAGTGAGCATCTGGTCTCTCATTCTATAGCTGGGAAAACTCAAGCCAAAAGTCCCATAGGGAGTCAGCACAGAGCCAGAGCACCCAGGCCCCCTGATGCCAGGTGCCAATGGTCTGTGGAGTGGATGTCTTCGAAGCCTCTCAAATACAGAGATTGGATATTGGCAGGATATGTGAACAGAAATCAAGTCTCTGACTCTCCTCCTCCTGTCTTGGGTTCTGAGGGGATGTGGTGGTTCTTGAGCTCTGGCCTAGCCTAACGGGTTTTTTTTTTCTGTCCACAGACCATGCTAAAGCTGATTCAGAAGAAGCTTCTGGACAAGATAGTAAGTTAGGTCTTCATAGAGCCCTCTCCCCAGCCCTAGAGGGAACTGGTTTGCCCTTGGGGGGTGTCTGTGTTTTGTCAAGAGACCCCCTCCAGGTGCTCTGAGCCTCAGCAGAGCCCTGTCCTCCTGCAGTGTGACCAGGTGATGGAGTTCTCCTGGAGTGCCCTGTGGAACATTACGGATGAGACACCTGACAACTGTGAAATGTTCCTCAACTTCAATGGCATGAAGCTCTTCCTGGACTGCCTGAAGGTAGTGCCCACCTCCAGGGGCAGCAGCCACCTCAACTGCCTCCAGGGCCACTCTTCTGTCCCTAGGTTCCTCCAAACAAATCTTTTAGCACCCTTCACCCATGGTTCCCATGGAAAGTCATTGGGGGCCGCCTCACAGGCCTACCAGCCTAGGCTTTGCTGCTTACAGAAGCTCCAGAGACTTTCCCTGACCCCAATGGCCTGGCAGGACCCTCTTTTTTTTTTTTTTTTGAGACAGAGTCTCTCTATGTTGCCCTTGGTAGAGTGCTGTGGCATGACAGCTCACAGCAACCTCAAACCCCTGGGCTTAAGTGATTCTCTTGCCTCAGCCTCCCAAGTAGCTGGGACTACAGGTGTCCACCACAACATCCAGCTATTTTTGCTTGTAGTTGTTGTCACTGTTGTTTGGCAGGCCCAACTGGGTTCAAAGCCGCCAGCTCCGATGTATGTGGCCGGCACCCTAGCTGCTAAGCTACAGGCACCAAGCTGATATTTTGTGCCTTTGTAAGTATAACCATGTCTGTCTCATAGTTCGCATCTCTACTCAGCCTTTGTTTTTGTGGCAAGGAACCTCCACTTTTTAATCCCTTATTGCGTGTACCCAGCACTGTCCTAAGAACACTGGAACGTAGGAAGGCTGTGTATTGAATCCCCTCTTTGTCGAGCTGGAATGGCCAAACAGATGTCCATGAAACTTTAAAGTTAACAATACCAGATACTAAATAATTAAGTACTAATTGTGGCTCCAATGGCTCCTGTTTTCCCAGGAATTCCCAGAGAAACAGGAACTGCATCGGAATATGTTGGGACTCTTGGGGAATGTGGCGGAGGTAAAGGAGCTGCGGCCTCAGCTAATGACTTCCCAATTCATCAGTGTCTTCAGGTTGGTACTTTTTGCCTCATTCCTTTTTTGCCTTTACTGCCAAGATACTCAGAGCTCTAGTCTATGCTCAGCTGTCGCAATTGCTCTTAGCCCAGGTTTCTATTATAAATGTTGCCTTCACCCTGTTTTGTGGTTTCTTATTCATCAACCCTCCAAAAATGGTCCTCTTATAACTATATCTTAAGCTGACCTCAAATTGCTTTTAGAAATAGTCTGAGAGGGCGGCACCTGTGGCTCAGTGGGTAGGGCACCGGCCCTATATACTGAGGGTGGCAGGTTCAAACCCAGCCCCAGCCAAACTGCAACAAAAAAATAGCCAGGTGTTGTGGTGGGTGCCTATAGTCCCAGCTACTTGGGAGCCTAAGGCAAGAGAATCACCTAAGCTCAGGAGTTGGAGGTTGCTATGAGCTGTGACACCACAGCACTCTACTGAGGGCAGTAAAATGAGACTCTGTCTCTAAAAAAAAAAAAAAGAAGAAGAAGAAGTAGTTTAAGTATAAACAAATGATAAAGAAATAAATATTACCTCTGGCATTTGATTTATGAGGTGGAGTCCAACAGCTAGTATCTGAAGAAAGACTGAGGGAGTAGGACTCCATTTCTCTCTTTTTGTCCCACAGCAACTTGCTAGAGAGCAAGGCCGATGGCATCGAGGTTTCCTACAATGCCTGTGGTGTCCTCTCCCACATCATGTTTGATGGGCCTGAGGCCTGGGGCGTCTGTGAACCCCAGCGGGAGGAGGTGGAGGAGCGCATGTGGGCAGCCATCCAGAGTTGGGACATCAACTCACGGAGAAATATCAATTACAGGTGCAAGGAGGGGCCGGGGAGTGGGGTTAGGCACTAAGGCAGAGAGTGTACCCCAGCCGGGAGTGGTCAGAGCACCCTGCTTTTCTTCTGGTCCCCTGCCTGGTTTTTCTTACTCATTGAGGCATAAGGGCATAGATCTCACCTACGTTTTTGAGGCATAACACCTGCATGTACCCAAAGTCTGCTCTTTACACACATTTGATACATGTGTATTTGTGGGAGGAAAAGAAGGAGAAAATTCAGACACACCAAAGCAAATGAAACAGGAAATCTCACATAACCTCACTCCCTAAAAGAGAACCCTGTTGACGTTTTGGTGTCTGTCCATGCAGCAGTGTTTCTGTGCATGGATTTTGTTACTTTAAGTCAAGCTGTCATCAGTTCCTACTGTATTGTGACCAAACATCCAGTTACCAGGCCAAGGTCTCCTGTGTCATTTTAGGACATCATCACTTTCTACATGCCATCCTATACTGCTGGACATTTCAGTTGAAAGCTGTATGGGAGGCTTGGCGCCTGTGGCTCAAGTGACTAAGGCGCCAGCCACATACACCTAAGGTGGAGGGTTCGAATCCAGCCCAGGCCTGTCAAACAACGACGGCTGCAACCAAAAAATAGCCAGGTGTTGTGGCGGGCGCCTGTGGTCCCAGCTACTTGGGAGGCAGAGGCAGGAGACTTGCTTGAGCCCAGGAGTTGGAGGTTACTGTGAGCTGTGATGCCACAGCACTCTACCCAGGGGGATAGCTTGAGGCTCTGTCTAAAAAAAAAAAAAAGAAAGCTGTACTGGGAGAAATGGGCTCATGTTTATAAGTTTGCTGATACTCCATGTACTGCAAAGCGTGGGGAGAAGGGAAGAGGAATCACAGGCCCAGAGGATTCACAGGCACATTGCAGGTTTTAGAGCACAACTCCAGGATGGCCCACACAAGGTGCTTATAAAAAAAGCAATCATGGGCGGTACCTGTGGCTCAAAGGAGTAGGGCGCTGGCCCCATATGCTGGAGATGAGTTCAAAGCCAGCCCTGGCCAAAAACTGCAGAAAAAAAAAAAAGCACTCATACTTGCTTCTGTTCCCAAGTGAACTCTCCTCTCCTCCTCCAGGCTGAGTCTCTCTTCCTTCCTAATGTTCCAAGCTTTCTGCTGCACCTAATCTGGGTCCCTCCTGCCTCCCTCACGTGCTTGTGCACTTACCTTCTCTCCCAAGGGAGCTCCTCTGCAGAGCCTCCAGTGGGGTGGAAGCCCAGGTGCCCCTTCTCCCTGGCACTCTACCAGCCTGTCAGTTGGTCCTCAGGGGAGTGACACCTGACACAAGAAAAGACACCCTAAGCCCCCCTGCCCCATCAGAAGTGACCTTGCTTTCTCTTTCTACAGGTCATTTGAACCAATTCTCCGCCTCCTTCCCCAGGGCATCTCCCCTGTCAGCCAGCACTGGGCAACCTGGGCCCTGTACAACCTCGTATCTGTCTACCGTGAGTGCCCACTGCCCTTGGTTCAGATGCTCGCCCAGCCTAAAACAGATGTGCCCTCAGGGAGTGCATATCAACAGGGAACACTGAGAAAGCTGCTGTCAGCTCTGGTGCCTCAGAGCAACGTGCCCCCCACTCCCAATGTTTATGGGATGCCCATCCTAATGCCTGGCTTACCTCATTATCAGAAGCTAGCCTGTCAGGCAGCTCCCCTCATGGCTTTCTTAATGCTTCCTGCTTTCCTATGAGAGAACAGTCAAAAATCTCCATGTCAGCCAGTACTGTGACCTATGCCTGTAATCCCAGCTATTCAGGAAGCCAAGGCAGGAGCATGGCCTGAGGGAGTTTGAGGCCTTAGTGAGCTGTGATCATGCCTGTGAATAGCCACTATGCACCAGCCTAGGCAACATAGCAAGACCTTATCACAAAGGATTTTTTTTTTAATTAAGAAATCCCTATGTCTTCATGCATGATGGAAGACCACCAGCTCGCTCCAGCCCATCCGGTCACCAGAACCATTTGGTGGTATCTAAACATGCAAATAATGACAGGTCTCTGCATCTGTTGAATCAGAATATCCAGGGCAGGGATATTCTTAGGAATCTATATTTTTACAGAAACTTCTCAGAGGACCATCATGTTTAGGAGCCACTGGTTTGGGTGATATTTTCCATAGGACGAACTCTGGAAAAGATGCAACAACCTCAAACCAAAGTAGGGATAAGACTTTTCCAGTAATTCATCACCTGCTTCCCCCAGGTGGACATGGGAGCTCCCAACTGGGAGCTGGGCCCTGTGGCTCACTGCTCCCAGCACTGTCCCAAAGCCATGTCTTTATCCACCTCCCACCAAGGGTAGTCCTGACAGCAAGGGTGGGTTTCTGGGCCTGGGGCTGGTAGAAGGAAGACCCATCCTGGGCATCTGCTATCTGCTTCTATCCACAGCGGACAAGTACTGCCCCCTGCTGATCAAGGAAGGTGGGATGCCCCTTCTGAGGGACATGATCAAGATGTCGACTGCACGGCAGGAGACCAAGGAAATGGCCCGGTAAGAGACCAGCAATGTCTTTCTGCTTGGAGTCTTGATTTGGGGAAGTGAGGGACTTAGTGGGGGCCCTCAGGCAGGTAAGAATGGCTAAAGTTCCCAGGGGCAACTCAGAGTTAAATGTGGAGGTTTCTGGTGTTTTGCTGTCCCATTGGGGCCTATCTAAGTATCATCTGGACCACAAACGTAGCTGGAAACCAATGATTATCTCATTGCCCTCATTTGTAAGCTTTACTATTATTATTATTTTTTATTCCTCCAAAAGTCCATCCACTCATTAGTAGGCATTAGCTAGTCAGGTCTTTTCAATATTTGTGTCCAAAAACATTCCAACTAAAGAGAGGACACAGTGTGGTAATATACATTATAGAGAAAGACAGCACAGTGCAAGTGAGTTTTGAACGTGGTCATGGACATGGCAGAGTCGCTACCTTCCATTGCTCTGTGGCTTTCACTGCAGTGTCCAGAACATCGCTGGCTCTGGTTCTCTGTTGATCCAGACACAAGAGAGATTCTTAGGGATGCTGCGTGTCAGTAGTAGCCATCTTGCTTTCTTTAGGATCCATTCTAGTGGGGAGTATAGCAAATTGACCCCGATAGACTTTTGTTATAGTTCTGAAATTGGTACAGAGCAAAAGGTCACGTCGAGGAAGGGCCTGGAGCTCAGAGGTTCGCCAGATGATGATTTGCTGGCTATGGGGGTGAGAGGGGGTAACAGCTGGATCTGCCATCATTTCTGGCAAAAGGCACTACTAATTGACAGATTTATCTCAGTTTAAGAATGGTAAAATGAGTGGTTCTCAAATTTAATCTCCCTAAAAAATCATCTGTTTTTGTTTTTGTTTTTTTAAAAGACAGGTTCTCATTCTGTCACCTTGGCTGGAGTGCAGTGGTGTGATCATAACTCCCTATAGCCTCAAACTCCTGAGCTCAAATCATCCTGCTGCCTCAGCCTCTTGAGTTGCTGGGATTACAGGCATGAGCTATGGTAGCCTGCTGGAAAGATTGTTAAAAATACACAAGCCCCGGGTGGCACCTGTGGCTCAGTGAGTAGGGCACCAGCCCCGGCCAAACTGCAACAAAAAAAATAGCTGAGCTTTGTGGCAGGCACCTGTACTCCCAGCTACTCAGGAGGCTGAGGCAAGAGAATCGCCTAAGCCCAGGAGTTGGAGGTTGCCGTGAGCTTTGATACCATAGCACTCTATCAAGGGCGATAAAGTGAGACTGTCTCTAAAAAAAAAAAATGCACAAGCCCCAGGTTTTCTTTTCCAGTAGGTCTTGGAGGTGGGCCTAGAAATATTCATGGTTAACAGGGATCCCAGGAAATTTGAGAAGCTCTGGGTAAGACTGGCCAGTAACCTACTCCAGTCATTGTGAACATTTCTCTAAGGCCTGAGATGGATATTTAAGCTACCTAACCTATCTGACAGTGAGGACACTTAGGAGAAGAAGGTCTTCAGCCTATCCACAGCTCCCTGTCCCACTCTGGGCACTTATTTCCTACAAGGCCCTGGGGCATCCTGTTGGCACATAGATGCTGCAGTGAAGCCCTTCCCATTCCAGAGGCTCAGTGTTGGGTGGGAAAGGTCATACCTGACAACAATGGCAGCAGCTCCCAGGGGTCAGGCTGGAGTAAGTGAAGCTCAAGCTCTGAGCTAGAGTGCTGGGGCCTGGCTGGTGTGGGGGACAGGGACCCTTATAGGAGCACAGCTGCCCTTACCCCAACCTGGACCTGCTTCTGGATCACAGCCTCTGGGTAAATCTGACATGTAGCCCTTTTGGGGGACCCCTGTGAGACTTCTAGAAAGAGAAAGATCTGATGTGCAGGGAAAATGAAGAAGGAAGATGTTGCTAAAGAAGGACCGAAGGGTTTTTGGAAGTCAAGCTTGAGCAGATTTGGGGACTCCCTATTGACAGATACCCGGGACTGAGGAGGCTGGGAGGGAAAGTCATGGAAAGGAAGAAGGAAAAGGGGTGGTAATGGGCGTCAGGCCACAGGTACCATCCTTGGACACTCTGCACATGCTGGCCACTCTGCCGACCACTCTCTACTTGTCCTTCGGTCAGCATCAGCATCAATACTAGCACGTGTTGACCCAGCTGCCCCATTTGCCCAGGCTGGACTCACCCACCTGAGCCCACCCTCCAATCCTGTCTCCCCGTTGTCTGCAGCAAGGTGATTGAGCACTGCAGTAACTTTAAAGAGGAGAACATGGACACATCCAGATAGAGGCCTCTGCCCCCACTGCTCTGGACCACAGGCCGGGAGGAAGTGTGCTCGAGCAACCCAATGGGCAGGCCCTTTCCAGGGATCTCCCACAGGATGAAGAGACACAGAGGACTTTTGCACAACTGATGCTTTTCCTTACATTAGTGAGATATATATATTATATATATATATTATTTTTTTTGGTTAGGAAGTGTGAAGTTTTGTGTGTATGATTTCTGTACAAAAACAAAAGAAACTCCCTGAGTCCTTGCAGCTTCCTTGGCCATTCTCAAACCCGACTCAAAGCCTTCATCGCTGCCACACTCACTCCTACCCCAGCCAGACTAAACGCCTGTAATATTGTGAGTGTCTGGTCCTTTTCCAGTAAACTCAGGCCCTGGCCTGGCTTCCTGTTGTGAGAGTAGCAGGCCTCTAACGGCCTACTCTAGCATCCTACTCACTGCCCTAGCCCAAGAGCGCCATCTCAGCCCCAGGTGTGGCTGATGGGGTTTGGGGATTAAAACTAACCCCACTGGGTTTCCCAAATGCCTTGGTGCTCCCAGCTGTGGGCCATCTGGGGCAAGAAAGTAAGTGGTTTCTAGGCCTAGGTCCAGGCAGCACTGCCCTAGAGACCCTCAAGGAGTAGGGTGCCCATTGGCCTTGCTGCTCTCCAGCCAGGCCTGCCTGAGGCCATGCTGCTAGGGAGGCTGGCTCCTAGTCTCCTATCAGGTCCCAGGCTGTGGAAGGCCCCTGCCCAGGGGTGGTCAGAACTGAGTGGCAGATTCTACTGCCCCTTCTGCCAGACACTTCTAGAACCTGCCCCCAGCTCTGGACAGCATCTCCTGGGGCCAGGAGCCTGCTGCCTAGCTCCACAGCCCTCATCTGCCCACAAGCACCTGAGGTGCCAGGCGCTCCCACCAGCAGAACCAAGCCTGCCTCACCCACCCAACCTGGCCCTGCAGCCCGAAGACTCCACCCCTCTCTCAGACGCAGGAGCTCCCCTCCCCAGCCTTTCACTCACAGCAGCCATAGACAGCTGTCTCCAGACCAGCACTTGGACTGCTCTGCAGTGGCTGCTGGGCCCTCCTAGCCCCTCACACCCTGCCCCAGGCTTTACCTTGGAAAAACCTCTGTGCTGTGTTTCAGAGAAGTGTGAGAGGCAGCTGAGTCTCTACCTTGTGCTTCTTTCTCCATGTAACTCTGAATTGCTTCATACCCAACACACTTGCAGAACCCTGGAGGTGGCCTTTGGGCAATGGTTTTGCTTCCTTCTTCCTTCCCTGGGCCTGTATTTGGATGGCCTAGCATCTCTGCCTCCATGGAGAATAGGCCAGGAGAACAGCCTCAGGGGAGAAGCACCTGGCCTTTTTCTCCTGGGGACTCTCCTTCCTGGCCCCAGAATGGGGCAGCAGCCCTGTGTTCCCAGCGAGGCAGGTGGCTGCATCTGCCCTGCCCTTCCATCTCATGCTCAGCGGCCCCAGCCAGACATGGGCAGAGCTCACATCACATTGCTTTACCACCTGGGGCCTGGGGAAACATCTGTACTTTTGGGATGTCACAGAAATACATTTTTGTGCAAAGTGGAGAAGAACGGAGTCTTTTTTTTTTCTTTCTTTTTCTTTGTGGAAGGGGTGGGGATTGGTGTCCTGGCTTTTGGCCTCAGAAGATGGTTTGGGTTGCCTCACATAGGGGGCCTGATGTGTGGGCCATTCTGCAGTGGGAAGGAGAGTATTTGGGATGTTTATGTGCGAGGCCCACAAAGCCAGTCGACTACAGGCTAGGGACAGATGGCACAGTGGGCTAGAGAACCTGATTCCTCTGAATTCTCCTCACACCTCTGTGCCCAGACACAGCTGACAAGCAGACCAACAGGGCCTCTGCCCAGGATGGCTCAGGCTGATGGGAGAGACAGATGGTGAAAAGAGAGTACCACCCTGTGGGACAGGGAGAAGGTGCCTCCTGCAGGCCGGCAGGAACAGGAGGGAGGGCAGGAAGATGAGGTGGCCCACAACAGTGCTGCAGGGATTGAGAGGAGCCAGAAGTTTGGGAGGCTTCCCACACAAGGAGACAGCTGGGCTGAATCCAACAGCAATGCAGGGGCTGCCGGGCCCAGCCCGAAAGGCCTAGGAAAGAGTGTCCTAGACAGAGGCCCCTGCCAGGGAGGACAGTGAAACAGCCCCGTGTGGCTGCAGGAGAGGACAGAGAAGTAGCTGGGGCCAAATTGTGAGGTCACCAGACTCCAGGTTGGCTCAAGACAGTCCTGGTTTATACCTGGGGTCCCACTGTAACCATAAAGTGTCATCTTTCATTCTCATTTATTGTGCTCTTGCTGTAGTGATAAATGACATGGTCACATTACTTACAGGCCATGGTGAGGGGAATTTATTGGAGGATTCTAGCCAGGAGCATCAGGACCTGATTAAACATGCCCAGAACCTGAGCACCTGGACTACTTCCATCTCCGATATGGAACTGAGTTCCCTTTTTTCCCACTCGTTTCCCCCAAAGCAAGGCCTGCACCAGGCCTCTCTCTCCTCGGTGAGAGACCCCGCAACTGGCCACCCATAGGACCTGGGCAGAAAGGGCATCAGAAACGGTGGTTTGGGCTTGGTGGCTATAGCTCGGTGGTTAGAGGGCTGGCCACATACACCAGGGCTGGCGGGTTTGAACCCAGCCTGGGCCTGCCTAACAACCATGACAACTACAACAAAATGGCCAGGCATTGTGGCAGGCGCCTGTAGTCCCAGCTACTTTGGGAGGCTGAGGCAAGAGAATCTCTTAAGCCCAAGAGTTTGAGGTTGCTGTGAGCTGTGATGCCACAGCACTCTACCCAGGGTGATAGCCTGAGACTCTGTCAGTGGGTAGGGGGCCAGCCATATACACCAAGAGTGGCGGGTTTGAACCCAGCCCAGGCCAGCTAAAGCAACAATGACAACTGCAACAAAAAAAATGTCGGGGCATTTTGGCAGGCACCTGTGATCCAAGCTACTTGGGAGGCTGAGGCAAGAGAATGGCTTGAGCCCGAGAGGTTTGAGGTTGCTGTGAGCTGTGATACTACAGCACTCTACTGAGAGTGATAGCTTGAGACTCTGTCACAAAAAAATAAAAATAAAAATAGAGGCTCAGAGAGATGAAATAACTTCTTGCCTCAAGACTACAATAGTAGGCTTGGCACCTGTGGCTCAAGTGGCCAAGGCGCCAGCCACATATACCTAAGGTGGTGGGTGCCAATCCAGCCTGGGCCTGCCAAAACAACAATGACGGCTGCAACCAAAAAATGGCCAGGCGTTGTGGCGGGCGCCTGTAGTCCCAGCTACTTGGGAGGCTGAGGCAGGAGACTCGCTTGAGCTCAGGAGTGGGAGGTTGCTGTGAGCTGAGATGCCACGGCACTCTACCCAGGGGGACAGCTTGAGGCTCCTGTCTCAAAAAAAACAAAATACCTGGAAATAAGTAACTTATGAAAAACAGCAACTTATTTCTCACAGTTCTTGAAGCTGGATGTTCTGATCAAAGTGCTATCAGGATTGGGGTGTATGATAAGGACTGTTCTCTGCTTCCAAGATGGTGCCTTGTTGCAGCATCCTCCAGGAGAGAAGACTGTGTCCCACCATCCCAGGAGGGATGGAGGGGGAAGAGGGGGACAATCACTGTGTCCTTGCTAGCAGAAAGGAAGAGTAGAATAGGCAAAGTGCCCAAGCTAATTCCCTCCCTCCCTTTGATAAGGCTATAATCCATCATTAGGGTGAAAGATCTCACGTCTTAATACCACTACAATGGGGATTAAGTTTCAACAAGTGAATTTTAGAAGGGACACATTTAAACCACATCAGGAGGGCTTTGGAAAATCTCTGTTGCCCAGGATCCAATCCTCTGTTTCAGAAGGTAAGAAATTATATTTTGCCACTTGGTGCCCTCAGACATGACCCACCTCTCCAAAAGTAGACTAATGTCTAAACAAGAAAGCCATTTTATTGAGTCTCCATAAGAAATGTGATCCCACTGAGAACTAGAATCAGTACAAATCTCTATGTGAAGCCTGATGTCAGGCTAAAGATGCTCAAAGGATGCAATCCTTGAGCAAGAAGGTTGTGAATAGCTGGGGTCACCAAACTATAGTCATCTGAGGTCACCCTCTCTACTGTGGGAAAACCTGAGCACCTGAGATGAACTCAGCTTCCTACCTGTCCTTTTGCCCCCCCCCCCAAACTGTAATCAACTTATTTCATGTCTTTGCTCAGCAAGATGTGAGCCCTCTCAAGGCAGGGATCAGTCTTGCTCTGGACCAATTAGGGTACAGGCAACAAAAACCCACTCTAGGCTTGGCGCCTATAGCTCAACCGGCTAAGGCGCCAGCCACGTACACCTAAGGTGGAAGGTTCAAATCCCCAGCCCGGACCCGCCAAACAACAATGACGGCTGCAACCAAAAAATAGTTGGGCGTTGTGGCGGGCGCCTGTGGTCCCAGCTACTTGGGAGGCGGAGGCAAGAGACTCGCTTGAGCCCAGGAGTTGGGGGTTGCTGTGAGCTGTAATGCCACGGCACTCTACCCAGGGGGACAGCTTGAGGCTCTGTCTCA
>CAUYTI010090759.1:0-15560 GCA_963575145.1 Galago senegalensis
TTGCCTCACCCTCCCAAGTAGCTGGTACTACAGCTTATAACATCCAGTTATTTTTTTGTTGTGGTTGTCATTTGTAGGCCCAGGCTGGGTTTGAACTTGCTAGCTCCCGTGTATGTGGCTGGAGCCCTAGCTGCTGAGCTACAGGTCCCAAGCCCAGTTCTAAGATTTTAGATTCTATACATTTATAAGAGATATATTAAAGAATCTTTATAGCAGCCTTTCCTTAAAGCTTCTCTTGTCTGATAATACTCTCCATTCTTCTTGCTTGCAACCAAACTTAAAGTAGACTGCATACAAAAATGCCTGTTTAGTGAAAATGGCATTTTAAAATCTTGGAAAAGTTAATGTTTACTCTTTTTTTTTTTTTTTTGCAGTTTTTGACCAGGGCTGGGTTTGAACCCACCACCTCCAGCATATGGGACTGGCGCCCTACCCTTTTGAGCCACAGGCGCCACTCCAATGTTTGTTCATTATTAACTTTTTTTTTTCTTTTCTTTCTTTCTTTCTTTTTTTTTTTTTTTTTAGACATAGTCTCACTCCATTGCCCTGGGTAGAGTGCCATGATGTCACTGTAGCTCATAGCAACCTCAAACTTCTGGGCTCAAACAATCCTCCTGCCTCAGTTTTTCTATTTTTAGTAAAGACAGGGTGTCATTCTTGGTCAGGCTGGTTTCAAACTCCTGAGCTCAGGCGATCCTCTTGCTTCAGCCTCCAGAATAGCTGGGAATACAGGTGCCTGCCACAACACCCAGCTAGTTTTTCTATTTTTTAAAGTGAATTTTGTTGTTGTTGTTTTGTAGTTTTTGGCTGGGGCTGGGTTTGAACCTGCCACCTCTGGTATATGGGGCCAGGGCCCTACTCCTTTGAGCCACAGGCGTCACCCAGTTTTTCTATTTTTAGGAAAGACAGAATCTCACTCTTGCTCAGGCTGGTCTCAAACTCCTGAGCTCAAACAATCCACCCACCTAGGCCTCCCAGAGTGTTAGGATTACAGGCATGAGTCACTGCGCCTGGCCAGTAACTAAAATATTTTTGAAATTTTCTAGCATAGTACCTCCATATATAATGAACACTCAGTTAACATGTGCTCCTATTTCTTTATTTCTGAGTACCACAGCCTAACACATTAAATTCCCTATTCAAGCATAAAAGCGTCTGCAAATAGAGGCAGAGTAGTAGGCTGGTTAGGCCCACAGTCAGATTATTGGAACATGAATTCCAGCTCTACCACTTACTAGCTATTGAAAACTTTGGAAAAATGAGGGTCAATAACAGTGCCTGCTCTACAGAGTTATTGTGAAGATAAAATGAGACAGTTCAGGTCAAGTCCTTACACACTTGGTTGGGACTGAACAAATTCTAGCTAATAATAATAGTATTGAGAACCTACTGTGTGTTCCAGGAACTATGCTAGGTGTGTTTTATATATTATTTCTATTCCTCATGACAACCCTTACAAAGTAGGTAAATTTTGCATTTCATGGATACGGAAGCAAGTACAGAGAGGCTAAGAAACTGGTTTAGGCTTACAGTCAGTAGCAGGGCCAGGGCTCATGCTCGGCCTCTCAAAATTATATATTTTCACCTTGAAATTGTTTGATAAAGAAAAATGATAGAAATAGGTTGTACTGACTTTAATACAAAGCATAAAAACATTCTTTTTTTTTTTTGAGACAGAGCCTCAAGCTGTCCCCCTGGGTAGAGTGCCGTGGCATTACAGCTCACAGCAACCTCCAACTCCTGGGCTCAGGCGAGTGTTTTGCCTCCGCCTCCCAAGTAGCTGGGACCACAAGTGCCCGCCACAACGCCCGGCTATTTTTTGGTTGCAGCCGTCATTGTTGTTTGGCGGGTCCGGGCTGGGGATTCGAACCCGCCACCTTAGGTGTACGTGGCAGGCGCCTTAGCCGGTTGAGCTAGAGGCGCTGAGCCTAAAATTCTGTTTCAAATAAATAAATAAAGACAAATAAAAAGAAAGACAAATATTACACGTTCTCACCCATACATGGAGCTTCATGGAGCTATGAAGACAAGAGAGCAGAATTGGTGATTACCAGAGGCTGGAAACTATAGTGGGTGGGGGAAGATGAAAGGAAATTGATTCATGGCTACAAATATATATATATATATGTTTTTGGGGTTTTTTGCAGTTTTTGGCTGGGGTGGAGTTTGAACCCGCCACCTCCGGCATATGGGGCCGGCACCCTGCTCCTTTGAGCCACAGGTGCCACCCTATGTTTGGGTTTGTTTTTTTTTTTTGAGACAGTCTTATTGTGTTGCCCTCGGTAGAGTGCTATAGCATTACAGTTCACAGCAACCTCAAACTCTTGGGGTTAAGTGATTCTCTTGCCTCAGCCTCCCAAGTAGCAGGGACTACAGGTACCTGCCACAATGCCTGGCTATTTTTTGGTTGCAGTTGTCATTATTGTTTAGCTGGCCTGTGCTGGGTTTGAACCCGCCAGCCTGGGTATATGTGGCTGTCATTGTAACCACTGTGCTACAGGCACGAAGCCTACAAATGTATATTTGATAGAAGAAATAAAACCTAGTGTTGGATAGATCAGTAGGGAGACTGATCTATCAGTTAAGAATAATCTATTGCATACTTCAAAATAGCTAGAAAAGAATAATTTAAGTGTTTCCAGCATAAAAAAAAAAGACAAATGTTTAAGGCTGGGCACTGTGGCTCACGCCTATAATCCTAGCACTCTGGGAGGCTGAGGCAGGTGAATAGCTTGAGCTCACAAGTTCAAGACCAGCCTGAGCAAAAAGTGAGACCCCCCATCTCTACTAAAAATAGAAAAATTGAGGCAAGAGGCAAGAGGATTGCTTGAGCCCAAGAGTTGGAGGGTGCTGTTACCTATGATGTCATGGCACTCTACCCAGGGTGACAGGTTGAGACTCTGTCTCAAAAAAAAAAAAAAAAAAAAAAAAAAGAGCCGGGAGCAGTGGCTCATGCCTATAATCCTAGCACTCTGGGGGTCGAGGCAGGTGGATTGCTTGAGCTCACGAGTTTGAACCCAGCCTTAGCAAAAGCAAGACACACATCTCAACTAAAAATAGAAAAACTGAGGCAAGAAGATCTCTTGAGCTTAAGTCAGAGGTTGCTGTGAGCTGTGATGCCACAGTACTCTACCCAGCGCAACAGCTTGAGACTCTGCCTCAAAAATAAAATGTTTAAGGTGGTGGCTATTACAATTACCCTAATTTGATCATTCCACAGTATATATCAGAATATTGCACATTACCCCTGAATATGCACATCTATTATATAATCAATTTTTAAACGATCAGGATGATAAATTTTATGTTATGTGTATTTTGCCACAATACAAAATATAAAAATGGAAAAACTTGGAATTCAGTGAGCATCATCTTTTTTTTTTTTTTTTTGAGACAGAGCCTCAAGCTGTCCCCCTGGGTAGAGTGCTGTGACATCACAGCTCACAGCAACCCCCAACTCCTGGGCTCAAGCAAGTCTCCTGCCTCAGCCTCCCAAGTAGCTGGGACCACAGGTGCCCGCCGCAACACCTGGCTATTTTTTGGTTGCAGTCATCATTGTTGTTTGATGGGCCCAGGCTGGATTCGAACTCGCCACCTTAGGTGTATGTGGCTGGTGCCTTAGCCACTTGAGCCACAGGTGCCGAGCTGTGAGCATCATCTTAAATAAAGAAGGATCTCTCACCAGGAAGAAAAATCTCCCCTCATGGTAATATGTATGATCTGTTTGCCAGAAAGGGACACACACATTTACTCATTCCATAAAATTGAGTAAGGGGTCCCATAATTAAGAACAATGGAGATTATTTATTAACTCCACACACTTCCAAGAGAAAGGAGGATGGTCACAGAGGATGTTAAAGAACTTCTGTCCCCTAAGCCACTGGTCAGAACAGCCACCTAAAACCCTCAGCCATTGTTTCCTTCTGCTTTTGTTGTTTATAGAGAAGCCGCAGAGCACAGAGGGTAAGTGCTGTACTTGGTTGTCAGGCATATTTTAGTTTGAAATCTAGGTCTGTCCCTTACTAGCTGTGTGACTTTGGGCAAGTTACTTCACCTCTCTGTTTTCAGTTTCCCCACCTATAAACTGGCAATACTAAGTGTCCATCTCTCAGCATTGCTGGAAAGATATCATTCCATTCCAGGAGGACTCATTCCAGGCATTCCATTCCAGGAGGACTCATTCAAGGTCCAGTTGTGTCAGCTAACATCCTCTGAGCATCTTTGATGGTAAAACCCCTGTGCTTGGCATGGGGACAGACAGAGGGCACAAGGCAGTATTCCCCACTTCCAGGAAACTCCTAACATCCAGGTTTTCTTTGGACCATGGTTTCTCAGTTTCTCAATCTCAGCACCTTGGACATTTTGGACCCCATACATAACTGTTAAGGCTGCTGTTTGGCTCCCTGTAGGATATTAAACAGTATCTCTGGCCTCTATCCATTAGATACTAGTAGCATCTACCAGTTGTGATGAACAAAAATGTTTCTGGGCATTGTCAGATGTCCCCTGGGGTGCAAAATTGTCCCCAGCTGAGAACCACTGAACTGCACTGCAAAGCATAGAGCTCTCACTTAGGCAATAGACCAGTGGTTCTCAACCTTCCTAATGCTGCAGCCCTTTAGTACAGTTCGAAACCCACAGGTAGAGAACCACTGCACTAGACCAAAGGAGGCTGGGATGTCCACCGGGCTTCAGGAAAGAGGTGGATCAGGGGCTGGTCTAGGTTGGTGGGGATTTCCAGAGGTGCAGAGTAATCCCAGTGCTCTGGTTCTCTGCACATCAACTCTCAGTTTCCCTCCCTCTTTCCCTTCTGTACTCCTTCCCTTCCTCCCTTCCTTCTTTCCTCCCTTCAAGTTCTGATCTGATTCTGTAATGCAAGGATCCTAGGGGCTGTGTCCACCGCTCTCTTCACACTTCCCTGGGACTCTCTTCTAGGAGGGATGACTCTTCGTTGCAGACCCTTCCAATTCCCTGTTTCCTGATTCCCCAACTCCTCTCTCAGCTGCCTTCCCAACAGATGCCTCCGCCTAGAGCCTCCAGGCTCTGCAAACCCAATGTGTCCCAAGTTGTCCCCTCTCCTCCCCCACATCACATCCTGACACCCCTGTGGCACCTGGGGGTCCAAGTCCCTCGCCCTCCTCTTCAAGACTTATCCATTTGACTTCTTCCGTGTCTCTGAAACCCAGTCTCTCCTCTCCACCTGACAGCCAGCTACACCTCTGCACTAGCCTACCTATCCCACCACAGCAGAGGTCCTTCTGAAATGCCAAGCCCACTATGTTACAAGAATTCCTTTCTCTGTACAAACCATCAGTGCCCCTAAGCCCAGCTGCCAGGCCTGGTTCCCACCCTGCTTGGTCTCCTGCATGCCCTGGCTTCTGGCCCCTTCAGTCACCTCGCTATTGCCTATAAGGTCATCCGTCTTCCCACAGCCATGCCTTTGCTCAGTCTATTCCATCAGGCTAGACCACCTGTAGGATGGGGGACCACTACCCCCATCATTACCTGTGGAATTCTATTCATCCTTTTGGGGAGGCCTTTATCTCCCAGCCCCTATCAAGGCTCTTGCTGCCTCTTTCCTGAAGAAAAGATGTTTAAAAGCAGGAGGCTGAACCCATGGCCCCCAAAACTCTGCTTGCAAGTCCCGGAGAGTTATGAGGGCTCTGGGAGGACCTCTGGTCAAACATCTTCATTTTCCAGATGAGAACAACCACTCCCCCCAGGAGTAGACAATGGTCCTTGTTGCCCTGGCTGGGGGCATTGGATACACCCTCCTAACTGGTTGCTCCTTCTTGGTCTCTTCCCATCACGTTATGTCAGTGTCTCCAGGCCCCATCTGTCATCCTCTTTTGTCTGCTCCATTCCTTTTGATTGTCATCTCCACTGCAAGCCAGGCTGGACCATACCACTAGTGTCTCATACCTGGATAACGCAACAGCTTCCTAATCCCGCTTCTTCCCCTTTACCCCATGCAGCCTCTTCTCTATACAGTCAGAGTTGACTGTGGTTGATTGCCAATTGCAGGTCAGATCACAACCCTTCTTGGCTCAAAACTCTCCAGTGGCTCTCATCTTCCTCAGAGTAAAAGCCCAAGTCCCTACAATGTCTCCCACAAACAAACAAACAAAACAGTACATAAGGTGCACCTCCAACTCCTGGGCTTAAGGATTCTTGCCTCAGCCTCCCAAGTAGCTGGGACTACAGGCACCCACCACAGTGCCGGGCAATTTTTTGGTTGTAGTCGTCATTGTTTGGCAGGCCCAAGCTGGAATTGAGCCTGCCAGCTCTGGTGTATGTAGCTGGTGCCTTAGCCACTTGAGCTATAGGTGCTGAGCCCCCTTTTTACCTTTTAAAGCACATCTCCTTCCACTGTCCTACTTAAGTCAGCCATTCCTGCCACAGGGCCTTTGCACTGGCTATTTCCACCTTTTGGAAGGTTTTTTCCTCTGAGATTAAGAATGGCTCCCTCGGCTCAGTGCCTACAGCCCAGTGGTTACAGCATTGGCCACATGCACCAAGGCTGGCAGATTCGAACCTGGCCCGAGCCAGCTAAACAACAACTGCAACAAAAAAATAGCCGCAGCTACTTTGGAGGCTGAGGCAAGAGAATCACTTAAGCCCAAAAGTTTGAGTTTGCCGTGAGCTGTGATGCCATGGAAAAAGAATGGCTCCCTCCCTCACCTCCTTCAAAGCTTTGTTAAATGAAAAGTTCTTACTGAGGCTTCTATGACCACCCTATTTAAACTTGGAAAGCACCTTCACTCAGCACTGCCTATTCCCCCAACCCTATACCAATTGTTTCTTTGCAATGATCACCCTCCAACATACTAATTTACTTCTTCATGTAGTCTACTGTGTATCTATCGTCTCCAGAATGTCCTCTCCACAAGGACAGGGATCTCTTGTGTTTTTGACTGATGGCCACATATCCCAGTACCTATACCAGTGACTGGCACATCCTAAGGACTGTATTATGAACCCAAAGCCCAGAGGTGGGGATGTCTTGCCGAGGTCTCACAAGACCGCAGTGAACAGGGCACTGGCTTGGGAGCCCATCAGCCCTGGGGGTGTCCATAAGTGTCCAGAGAGCCTCCTGTCTCTAACAGGAGATGTCATATGTCAAGGGCTGAGTAAGGTGGGCGCTCTCACTGTCTCTCTCTCTCACACACACACATCAGTAAGGATGTGTCTCCTGGCATTCTAATGTGATATATACTTTTCCACGCAAGATTTGGTTTCAACCTCCCTCTAACTCTAAAGATAAAGCTCCTTTTTGGTAGATTAAAAACTGAGGCCTAGATCGACAGCGGAGAGGCTTAGGTGCTACCACATGCCGGCTGTCCGACCCCCTCCCTACGCCTGGGGTGGTGCAGCGGTCCCGAGGCTCAGAGGGTCGTGGGTTGGGGGCGCAGTGCGGGGCTCAGGAGCCAGGACTACATTTCCCAGGAGCAGTTGCCTGCAGCTCGCGGCTCCCGGGTTTTCAAGGGCCTCGCGTTAAAGGGGGCGGATGGCGGGGAGCTCCACCGCTGCCCGCAGGAAAATGTCTCTTAGCACAGCGGGAATCCGAGAACCGCCTGTTTGGGGGCTCGGGCGACAGGGGCCAGAATCAAAAAGCGCCCGGGCCCTGCAGTGTCCAAGAGGCGAGCCAAGACCAAGCCAATCTGGAAGCAATCTCTCCTTATCTTGCCCCTCGGACTCTGTGCCCAAGCGCCGAGGAACCCCCTCCGTTCCCCTCCAATTCCCTGAACCCGGAAAGGGGTGGTGAATCGCCGCCAGGCATAAGAGGTGTCCGCAGGCTGGAAGACCCCACGACCCGAGGCGACCCCTCCCCCCCCATTTTGGCTTTAGTTTCAGGAAGAAATTTACAGGTCACTGGGATGGGCGGGCATAAGAGATATGAATGCTACAAATGAAGGCCCGGGGTCGCTGGGAGCTGAACCTCAGAATGTTCCTCCATCCATCCTTTCAAATCCTGCAGCCTACGTGATAAAATGAGGGTGATGGGAAGTAGCGATCACGGGGCGTGAAGCGCAAAGGATCCAGAAACCAGTGGAAAGCACTTTGCAAACTGTAACGCACTGGGCAAATAGAATTCATCATCGTGTCATTGTATTCATCCAGTCCTTATTCTAAGACATGGCATAGATGGGGGGAGGGGCAGTGTGACACGTTGACACGTCTCTGGGAGGGCAGGGTTGAACAACATTTTGCACATGGGGCTTGCTATTTGGGTGCCTATTTCCCCATTCACATCTTACTGGAACCCGGAGAATAGTCTTTGAAAAGAAACAAAACAAACCCACCAAAATGTGTTTTCAAGTAAGGAAACTTTGGGGTAATCAACATCATCAAAATAAGAACCTTGACCTTTCTAACTAACCTGGCCTTCCCTTACCCGCCCGTGCCACGGAGATAAGCAGGGGGAAAAGGCATCTGACACCAACTCTCTGGAGCCTTCCTCCATTTGGATTAATCCATCCCTTGGTGTGAGGGGGAAATCCATTAATTTCTCCTGGCCTCAGAGACTCCCAGGTCCAGTAGGATCCCTTCTCCCCAGCTAAACCCTGGAGACTCTCTCCCTACCCCCTCCCCAGCAGGCCACAGTGTCTGTAAACATTCTTGGTCCATACCGGAGGTGCCTTAATCATTTTGACCGGCAACCCCCACCCTCCCAGGGTATTGTTTTAAGTGAAGAGTGACGGAGCCCCTTTGCTTAGGGAATAAAGGGGGTTTGTTGTGGGAGGAGGATCCAGAGAGTCAGCATCCCTTGATCACAGCCCAGGTCAGCTAACCAAGCGAGACCTCGGTGGCAGACAAGGGGGTCCTAGAGTCTCTGGGTCCTTTCTGCTGGCCTCTGGGCTCCTGACATCCCTCAGAGCTGCAGGACTCCCTCCAGATAGTGGCGCTCCCTGTCCACCTCGTGCCTCGCCTATACCTGCTGAGCTGCCAAGCAGCACGGAAAAAATGTATACATTTTAACAAAGACTTTGCATGTTTCCAGCAAAATGGCGATGGTCCTCGCCACAGCTCTCTGAGCAGCCGCACATCACCAAGATTAGTCACAATCTAAGGCACACAACCCCCTCCCCCTTGGCCTCTTCCTCGGCGCCCCCTTTTCCCAAGTCCCCAAAGCACTAAGGGATTCTCCTCATCCCAGGGGCCCCCAGGAATGTCCCTGGTTAAGGGACACACACACACACACACACACACACACACACGACCTTCAAGGACACTTGGGAGGGGGGACTCAACCCCCACAGTGGGCCTCAGGGGTGGGGGACAGCGAACTCTGCCTCTGAGACCCCAAAACTCCCCGGCTGAGGAAGACATACATATGAATTCCCAGTTAGGATATATGGGGGAAATGAGGGTCTTTGAGAAGAGGAGGCCACCCGAAAAGCCCCTCCTACTTTCTCAGGTGGGGGTAGGCAGGATTGGGGGTTTTGCCTTAGAAGGGAACCTCAAAGCAGAGGTCTGGGGGCGCCCTGGGGGAGAGACGACAGAGGAGGGGGAAGGGATGAAGTTTGAAAGTGCCCTTCCAACTCTTCCACGGAAAGTTTCCTTGGGGGCGTCATGGACAGAGAGGGATAGGGGTATGGGGGGGTCGATGGCAGGGTGACCCCTGAGTGGTGACTGGACCCCGGGGGAGCGACCCCTCCCCCCTGTCCCGGCTGGGCCCGGCTGGGAGTAGCCCAGCTTGGGGCAGTGTGTGTTAGTTGGGGCCACTTTCCAGCCCTTCCATTGGGCTGGGGGGGCCCGCAGCGGTCCAGGAGCGAGCTAACCGGTAGCCCCAGGAGGGAGCTTTGCTATGGAGGGTCTCCCGCACCGGAGTTCCCCAGCCCCGCAGAGCCAGCCCCCCGCAAAAGGGAAATGTGCCAGCACACCAGCGGTCCTCGGCGCCGTTTGAGGCGCGTGGCGGGCGCCAGGGGCGGCTGCCGGGTCGGCGGGCCTCCCAGCAAGGGAGCCCAGAGAGCCAGGCAACGACCCCGGGCGGCGGCGGGGAGCAAGAAGGCCCGGATCGGGGGGAAAGGTCGGATTTGCTCGGCGGAAGAAACACAGATGGCGGCGGCGCGGCGCCATTCCGGGCCGGGAGCAGGCAGCCAGCAGCCCTGTCCTCACCGCGGTCCGCCCGCCGCCGCTAAATACCCGGATGCGCCGCCCGAGCGCCAGACGCGGAGCTGGGAAAAAGGAGGCAGAGGAGGCGGAGGCAGAAGCAAAAGGAGAGGCAGAGGCAGAGGCATAGCCAACCTCCGAGACCAAGCTACATACCCGCGGAGCTGGGCCACGCAGAGCCAGCCCAGCGAGCCCTCCCGCCACCCCTGCCGGGGAGAAGCAGCGACTCCTCGCCCCCGCATCCTCGGGAGCCAGACTCCGGACTGGCTGGATAGTCAGGGGCTCGAGAGCAGATCCCCAGGCAGGTTTTCCTCAGCCTCCGACGAGGGCTGGCCTTTTGGAAGGCGTCTTAAACAGCCAGACCAGGGAGACCACCATGACTGAGAACTCTACATCTACTCCTGCGGCTAAGCCTAAGCGGTCTAAGGCCTCCAAGAAGTCCACAGACCACCCCAAGTATTCAGACATGATCGTGGCTGCCATCCAGGCTGAGAAGAACCGCGCTGGCTCCTCGCGCCAGTCTATCCAGAAGTATATCAAGAGTCACTACAAGGTGGGTGAGAACGCCGACTCGCAGATTAAGTTGTCCATCAAGCGTCTGGTCACCACTGGTGTCCTCAAGCAGACCAAAGGGGTGGGTGCCTCGGGGTCGTTCCGGCTGGCCAAGAGCGATGAGCCCAAGAAGTCTGTGGCCTTCAAGAAGACCAAGAAGGAAGTGAAGAAGGTGGCCACGCCAAAGAAGGCAGCCAAGCCCAAGAAGGCTGCAGCCTCCAAGGCCCCAAGCAAGAAACCCAAAGCCACCCCAGTCAAGAAGGCCAAGAAGAAGCCGGCTGCCACGCCCAAGAAAGCCAAAAAACCCAAGACTGTCAAAGCCAAGCCAGTCAAAGTATCCAAGCCCAAGAAGGCCAAATCGGTGAAGCCCAAAGCAAAGTCCAGTGCCAAGAGGGCTGGCAAGAAGAAGTGACAATGAAGTCTTTTCTTGTGGACACTCCTGTCTATTTTCTGTAAATAGTTTTCTTTTTTTCCCCCCCTCTTAATTCTCATCTGCAGTCCCCTTTATTCTGACTTTATAAGGGACAGGATTTGGATTCTTCAGAAATTGCCGAATAATTCGTTTTTCCTTAACCTTAAGGACAGCAACAGCATCTCCTCTCTGTAATGATGGGAATGTACTTATACTTTGTTTTGTTATTAATCTACTTATGAGGCTAGGGATTTTGGTGGGCTTGTGTGTTTTGTTTTGTCCAATCGTTTGTTTTTTTATGAAGGTACATGGGGGAGGAGAGAACAGGCAAGGCAGTTTGTTCTGGCTAGAGGAGAGTGAGACCAGGAATTGTGAAGTCGTAGGAATATCTTTAAAGCCAGAGAGCTTTCTTTAAATTGGACACCCCTCTGGGTTTCAGAACCTTTGGCGAGAAGAGAGAGTTGGCAGCAGCTATCCTGAAAAAGGGAGGTAGAAGAAAAAAGCAAGGTCTCCTGGGCGGACTTCCATCTCCCAGTTGGTGAGCAGTGGGGGGGGGTCCAAACCCAGTTTCCTTCTCACTTCTGTTGGTCTGCCCTTGTGGCCTATTGTCTTGGGGAAGGGGCTGGGGCAGTGGAGGCAAAGTGACAGCTGGTTAGAAGCAGCTTCTCCCACTCAGCTAGGTACTGGCCATTGGGGGCTCTTTGTGGCTTGGGCAAAGTCTTGTTAACTGGGAATGGAAACTTTGGGGGAAGGGTGGGGAGTCAGTCAGCCAAGTGCCTCAGTATGCCCTGTTGAAACTTGGGTTTTTCCACACACTTGACGGATTGTGTTCCAGGAAGATTTCCTATAGTTTTTTGCTTCTCCCATAGAAAAAACGGGTGGCTTTGCTAGGTCTGGTGAGGGGGCTCCAGTCCCACCAGTAGCCACTTAAAAACCTCCTTGACCCCTTTTTACTTCTGAATCTTTTATAAGTAGTTGTAGCTGGGGAAGGGAGTGGACAGCAAGATAACTGCAGTCGATTTTGAATTTGCTAAGTAGTTTTACTGAGCTAGTCTGTGAGTGTGTATGCACTCACATGTATGTAATATATATTTGCATATCTAGGGCTAGTACTTAACGTTTCACGCCCAGGAGCTGTGAGAAAAAACCTGTACAGTTGTCTCTTAATTTTAATAGGAAGATCGCGCCCCTACGCCCCCCCTTTTTTTTTTAAACAAGTGTTATTGTGCCGGGAAAATTTTGCTGTCTTTGTAATTTTAAAACTTTAAAAATAAAATTGTAAAAGGAAAAAGCCTGACTGGTGTATTTTTCCTCATTTTTAAGACTGGAGCAGAATGTGGAGTGGTCGCGTGGCGGTTATTGGAGACCTCGGGGGCTTTTCCACCTGAGAATGGGGGAGGGTTCCAAAAGCTGGACAGAAACCGGGAAACGGTTCAGGCTGGAAGAAGTTGAACGTGCCTCAGCTGGGTTTGGGGGCCTGAAAGTACCCGGTTTCCTTCCTAGTGGTAGGTGTATGAGAATGGGGAGGAGAGTTTGGAGGGCTGGGCCCTAACTCAACTTCCTCTGCCCCTCTCCCCTTCCCCCACCCGGACCTCTCCAGTCTCAACTTACTAGTCAATCCACTTTTGTCCTTGGCGGATCCCGCCAGGTCCCGCCTACTCATCCCGGGCCCGCCTCTCCCTCCCGGTTAAGTGAACCCTTCTCACTACGATTGGCTATCGGGACCCGGCCCCCCGGCCACGTGAACAGGCAGTGGCAGCGACGCGCAAAGCACTCAGGCGGGCAGGCGCGCTTGAGCGAGGAGGGTGAGATGTGGGCTGGTAGTGTCTGGCGTGCGGCGCTTCGCAGAGCGCCGGGCGGCTTCCGCGCGCAGTCAGCGCTGGCCCAGTTGCGAGGCATCCTGGAGGAGGAGCTGGAAGGGATCCGCGGGGCTGGCACCTGGAAGAGTGAGCGAGTCATCACATCGCGTCAGGGGCCGCGCATTCAGGTGGACAGCATCTCCGGAGGTAACCCCACCCGGGGGCCTTTGGGCCTGGCCAGGTGTTGCAGGCCCTTCCCGGACTTGCGCTGGAATGGAGGTCCTGGAAGCGGGGTGGGTGGCACGTAGCAACTGGTCCCTTTTCTCTCTGGGAGGCTTTATGGCTTCCCAATGGTAAGTCTAACCTAGTAAAACCTGTTCCAAACCCATTCCGACGGAAGGAGTTGATTTGTCCTTGGGCACTTTTCTGATTCAGAGGTAGGGCTGGACCGACACCCAGTCTCTGGAGAACAGGAGGGAAAGAGGAGGGTGGTAGGAAGGCCGCGGAAGAAACGCTGCGTTGCTTGAGACGGTGCTTTGTGAAGGTCTCTCGTGATTGCTGCACGTGGATTCCTACTAACCTCTAAACATAGGAATGACTAATTCCGTTTTACAAACGAAAAAGCTGAAACCCTGAGATGTGAAGTGGCTTGCTCCAAATGCCCCAGCTGGCTGCAGGCAGAGCTGGGATATCAATACTGGAGCCTAGGGCGGCGCCTGTGGCTCAAAGGAGTAGGGTGCCGGCCCCATATGCTGGAGGTGGCAGGTTCAAACCCAGCCCCGGCTTCCCCCCCAAAAAATTCTGGAGCCTAACTGGCCAGAGATACCAACCTCCTGATCAAAGTCACAGTGAGCAATGGGTCCCAGGCCTGTCGCAGAAATCACATGATGAATTGGCCCTGCCACATGTTTCTCCTTTTATCCTAACCAGTGGATGGTTAGGTAACATTCCTGGATGGGAGTCTCTCTTAATTTTTGCTGAGTCCCAACTGAGTGATGGTTCCATCAACAGGCCCCCCAAAACTGCCTTCTGCCTAGGAAATAGGCATGGAATCCTGTTGTGCTCATTTGTAAAAGGAAGATCCTAGGAAGTCCTTTACCAGAGGTGAAGCTTGGAGCAGGCCAAAAGATGGGAAATTAGGAAACTTAAGTCCTCATCCTGTTTTTGCCTTTGTTAGGCAATGTGAACCTTCCCCTCCTCAGCTAAGTTCACTGTGGGCTTTAGAATTCAGGGACAAGGGTCTCGGACATACCTCCACCCACTTTGGGTGCAGTTCTGCACTGGACAGCAAAATAAACTGTGGAGTTCAAGTGCTGCAGCAGGCATCGAACCCAGCCCTCTTTTTTTGCCCACAAGGAAACCAAGGCCCAGATGAGGGGCCAGTGGTGGTCTTTAGCAATAGGAGAAGCCTGTGAGGAAAGTCTGGCTTCCCCCTTGGAAAGAATATGATTCAAAGCCAGAGTTTTAACTTATCATCCTTCAGGTGCAGCATTGACACTCCCTCTCATGTAGCTATTGGATTCATTGCTTCCTGGGGAACCCTAGCTCCCCATCCTGGCATCTATCTCAGAATGGATCATACCGTGTGGTAGTTGCCTCCTCAAGGCTTAATGTAGATTCATTTCCTATCTGGACCATTTCCCTAGGGCCTGGCCTTTCCCAGGCCCTTTTTGCCCTGCCTAAGTGCTATGTTTATCTCCTCTTCTTCCACCTCAGGAATCCTTAACTTCTGTGCCAACAACTACCTGGGCCTGAGCAGCCACCCTGAGGTGATTCAGGCAGGTCTGCAGGCTCTGGAAGAGTTTGGAGCTGGCCTTAGCTCTGTACGCTTCATCTGTGGGACCCAGGTACACAAGGGTGTTGGGGGGAGGGGGAGCTGACCCCATCTGTCTGCTTCCCACAGTCAGCAGGGCTGGTTTAGACAGCTCAGCTTATTCTAGGCCTCTGGATCCACTGGTAGCACCAGAGGTGTCCAACAGAAAGGCTGAGTGAAGACATCTGTTTTGCTGAGAAGCCTTGGGCAAGAAACTACTTATTTGAGCATCCATTTCCCCACCTCCAGAACAGAGTTCCTCACACCTGTCCCCACAGGAAGAGTAGAGGACAAGGACTAAGTTGCCCTGCAGAGAGCCTTGCAGCTTTTGAGTGAGCTGGGTTTTCAGCACTGTTGTGTTGCTGTGATCGAGTTCTTAACCTCTCTCTATCGCAATTCTTTTCCTTCCTTGGTAAAATGGGGATGATGGTACTTCTTAGGATTGTTATAAATTAAAGAGTTAATACATGTGAAAAGGCTTAGAACATTGCCTGGTGCATAGTAGCGCTCAATAAATACTATTTTGTACATGTTCTAAAATAAACTTATCTGAAGATAAAACTTACATAGTGCTTACTGTGTGCCAGGTACTCTTTTTAAGAACATTATAGGCTCGGCGCCTATAGCTCAACCAGCTAAGGCGCCAGCCACATACACCTAAGGTGGTGGGTTCGAATCCCCAGCCCGGACCCGCCAAACAACAATGATGGCTGCAACCAAAAAAATAGCCGGGCGTTGTGGCGGGCTCCTGTGGTCCCAGCTACTTGGGAGGCGGAGGCAGGAGACTCGCTTGAGCCCAGGAGTTGGAGGTTGCTGTGAGCTGTAATGCCATGGCACTCTACCCAGGGGGACAGCTTGAGGCTCTGTCTCA
>CAUYTI010090761.1:0-15793 GCA_963575145.1 Galago senegalensis
TTCTCACTGGGGTTAGATGGTATCTCCGGGTGGTTTTGATTTGCATTTCTCTAATAATTAGGGATGATGAGCATTTTTTCATATGTTTGCTAGCCATTCATCTGTCTTCTTTAGAGAAGGTTCTATTCATGTCTCTTGCCCATTGATATATGGGATTGTTGGCTTTTCTTCATGTGGATTAATTTGAGTTCTCTATAGATCCTAGTTATCAAGCTTTTGTCTGATTCAAAATATGCAAATATCTTTTCCCATTGTGTAGGTTGTCTATTTGCTTTGGTTGTTGTCTCCTTAGCTGTAAAGAAGTCCCAAACTGGGCATCTACCCAGTTTCATTAAGTCCCATACTGGGCATCTACTCAGAAGGAAAAAAATCCTTTTATCATAAGGTCACTTGCACTAGACTGTTTATTGCAGCTCAATTTACAATCGCCAAAATGTGGAAACAGCCTAAATACCCACCAACCCAGGAATGGATTAACAAGCTGTGGTGTATGTACACCATAGAATACTATTCAGCCAGAAAAAAAAATGGAGACGTTACAGCCTTTATATTAACCTGGATGGAAGTGGAACATATTATTCTTAGGAAAGCATCACAAGAATGGAGAAACATGAATCCTATGTACTCAATTTTGATATGAGGACAATTAATGACAGTTAATGACATGGTGGGGTGGGGGAAGGGGAGAGCAGAGAGAGAAAGAAGGTGGGAGAGATGGGGAAAGGAAGAGCAGAGAGAGGGATGGAGGGAGGGGTGGGGTCTTGGTGTGTGCCACACCTTTGAGGGCAAGACACGATTGTAAGAGGGACTTTACCTAACATATGTAATCAGTGTAACCTGATTTCGTGTACCCTCAATGAATCCCCAGCAATAAATTAAAAAATAGATCAGTGATATTTTATTATTGATACTGTTTTTCCCATAAGTCATTGTCCTTAATTAAATATGCACGCACATGTATTTATTACCTCTGTGTATACTGGTAAACAATAACACTTTCAAAGTAAATTAAACATGGGTGGGTGCAATAGAGAATTTTTAAAATTCAAAACAGGACTTATCAAATGGGTTTTATTTCTAGGCACATTCCCAGCTCAGCAAATATCTGTGGCTTGTAAAGCTGAGATTCATGCTGGCTTTCCTTGTATCCACTCGGAGGCCTTCGAAGGCTTCTTAGTTTTACTTACTTCAGTGTCCCATGAAAGTGGGATTCTCTATCTGGGAAGCAGCAGAACCTCTCCCTGGAGCTGCTCCCTGGAACGCAGGACACTCTCCTTGTACAACAGCTGCCTAAAACATTTCTGGAAGGTCAGCAAATGTAAGCACAATAACGCACTGTGGGCAGAAGTGAATCCTGCCGTGTGCAGACAGAAAAAAAGGAAATCTTTCAAAGAATTTGCCCACAGAAACTGTTTCAATGTCTCACTTATGAAGGAGCAAACTGGCCTCCAGTGCAGGCCTGGTTCATCTCCCCCTTCCAGGCATTCTTTCCGCCACAGGAGGGCTCCCATATGAAAACCACAGTAGACTATCTATAAAGAAATTGGCCATCAAAATGGAAGTGAAGTGCACTAGAATAAAGCTAATGAGATGTCTGCTGTGTGTTGGAGCTCAGGCACCTGCAGAGGGGCCAGCAGGAGCCCCAGGTGCCTGTGGGAGAGGAGAGGCTCAGACCCCAGTTTAGCGCTGCGCAGCCCTGTAGGATAATGTGCTATTAAAGGTTCCATAGTCACTGAAACCACGGCCCCGCAAAGCTCCTTGCACACTGATCATGCCGCAGTGCTGCTCCCACAATTACTTCAAGTAGAAAAGAGAATCGTGTCCTCTATAATATTAAAAATTACCTACAATAAACTAATACATTTACTTATCCCTCCAAATGTACCACAGGCTAGGGGCACCCAGGAATGAAATATTGGCCAAATGAAATTTTTTCTTTTGGGGGGACATTGGTGTTCTCTCTTTTTCTTCCTCAGCAAAGAGCTCCACTGGGGACAAGCCTCCCAGCATCTGAGGAACGCACTAAGGCTGCTCCACGCAGGCCGGGAGGGCTGCAGGCTGCGCACAGCCCTGAGGATGGAGGCTCTTGTTCCCAGATGCTATCTGCAGTGAAGAGGTGCTAGCAAGTTCCCTGCATACATGAAGAGTCGTGTGACCTCCAGTAGGGCATTGGAGATTTGTGTGGTTTGTGTACCTTCCTTACAGGGATGATTAAATCAGGAATTCAGCTCTGCGGGCTTCATTTTCTTCAGCTACAACACAGAAGGGTTGGGTTTCTGAGGCACCATCTCTGGGTGTAAGCGTCTGCCTTGGTGCCGTTGTCTCACTGGGAAGCAGGCCCCCTGTGGATGCGGTTAGCTTTGCCGCTCTCTCCAGTAAAGGAGGTGGGAAACGACATTTTCACTGACTCTTGTGCTCGAGATCCACTGGGCCCCTGGGTTTCACTGTCTCATGATAACCTCACAGCAGTGGTCTCTCTGGGACAGGGGACCTTGGTAGTTTCCCAAGGTACCTGAGTGAGCCCTGCAGAGAGGCCCACCTGAGGGTGGAAGGGTGGGACTAGGACACAGGATGCCGCCCTCCAGGGTGGGAACGGAACCCAGGTGCTATGTCTATCAGCTGCATTGGCTCCTGTGGGCTCCTGTGGCATCACAGGGACTGAAGCAGACCCAGAGACACCTCCCCACCCCGCCCACTGCTGACAGAGCTTTCCTCAGGGGCTCTGCCCCAGGTGAGCTGGACTTGAAATGCATTCATCTCAGAGGGCACAAGGAGAGCAGATGTCCTCAGCAGGCAGAGAGCATGTCAGGAAACGCTAGTAAAGTTTGCAGACTTGAAGTGATCTGGGTCTCCAGGCGGTCAGAGGCACCTGTGCCAGGGTGAGACTGGGAGAAGGGCAGGGGAGGGGGGGTCCAGGTGGTCAGAGGCACCTGTGCCTGGGTGTGGGGGTGTGGGGGGAAGGGCAGAGGGGCTCCAGGTGGCCAGTGGCACCTGTGCCAGGGTGAGGCTGGAGGAAGGGCAGGGGGCTCCAGGTGGTCAGAGGCACCTGTGCCAGGGTGAGGCTGGGGGAAGGGCAGGGGGCTCCAGGTGGTCAGAGGCACCTGTGTGAGGGTGAGGCTGGGGGAAGGGCAGGGGGCTCCAGGTGGTCAGAGGCACCTGTGCCAGGGTGAGGCTGGGGGGAAGGGCGGGGTCTTTGTTTTAGCACATTTGCAGGTTGTGTTGGTGTCATCATCAGCTTCAGATGCTGAAGGGCTTTCTGAATTGTGTCTCTTCCACATGGCTGTGAATCAGCTGCTATCTGCTCTAAACACACGGTCTGTTTTAGTCTTCGGGTCCCAGACCTAAGTTTACACTCTGGGAATCAGTATGTTCCTGTTTCCACCCACGTAAGCATGTGCACGTCTACCTGGATTTTCTATCCTGCATCTCTGTATCTTCATATTTAAATGTTAATCTATGTGCTGCAGGGCTTGGGGGACGGCCATGAGGCTTCTCTGTAAATCTGCGTCTGTCTTGCTCTTGCCGCAGCTCGATTTCATATATCAGAAATGCAGTGCATGGTGGGAGGGAGTGGCCTCAGCCCTTCCAGGCACCACCTGGCATCTGCTGTCACCTAAAGACCAACATGAGCCCTGCAATTAAAATTGGTGGCCAGACAACTTTGCTGCCACAGGACAGCGGCTAGCAGGGTGGAGCCGTATCTTCTGCAGACTCTGAGCAGTGGTGTCCACTCCTGGCCCACGGTCTACAGGAGATGGCGCTGCACAGGCAGACAGGTGAGCACTGATGTGGGAGTGTCTATCCTTGGAAGGAGCAAGGAAGGGGGACCTTGTGGCCTTCCACATGTCCTTGTGATCTTCTAGGACCCAGGGAAGCTCAGCAGGAACCCTAGGGATGCCACACGGGGAAGTGGGTGGGCAGACCTCAGTGTCTCTCTGTGTTGGAGGGGCTGGGCCCACTAGGAGGGCCAGGAGGAGTGGGCACAGAGACCCACTTCTGTAGGCTGGGGGCTCCCAGACAGGTTCCGGCCATGGCGGAAGAGATGGTGGCAGTGTGTGGGGTGTGCATGTATATGCATGTGTGTGTGCATGTGTGTGTGCATGTGTGCGTGCATGTGTGTATGGTGTGTGTGCCAGTGACGTGTGTGCATGTGTGATCTGTGCATGGTGTGTGATTTCTGTGTACTTCCTATGAACAGGCAGTGTGTGTGGGATGCCTGGTGTATATTCAGAATCTGCCCAAATTTTCCTTTAGGAAAACAGTAGACAAAGTACCAAAGCCACAGCACTGGGCCCTGGTGTGTGTGTGTGATTTTAAGTATTTCTGTGATCACATTGATTTTGGAAAACAGAAGAGAACAAGCAGCGCTTATGTGCTAACCAGAGTCGTGTTCCCACAGTCTGGCCTGCCTCAAAGTGACTGTGTGTCTAGTCACAGCAACCAACTTGTCTGCCATTTTCACAACTGGCGACCACACTGACTTCACACACAGCAGCCTCAGAATGCCGGATACCATGTCAAACAATAAACAGAGACAGGCCTGTCTCTTAGATGCTAAAGGGTCATTTTTCAGGCCCACCACAAGGCAAGAACTGTGCATAAAGGAATTTCCATATTTCTGCAAACTCACAAAGAATGAGACGTTTCCCTTTCATATTTAATAAAGATCTCCCGTCAGCTGCAGCCGGTGATAAGTGTAATATCCTTAAATGGTTAATCCAGGGATCAGGGCTCAAGTGCCTTCCGAGGGCTGGTGCGGAAAGCCTGCTGCCTGCCGCAGTGTGCATTTCATAAACCCAGGGAAGAAAGGTCTTTTTTTTTTGATTTGGCTTTTTACTCTATCTTAAATGCTTTATTTTTCAGGGGCGAGATAAGGCCTGCTTCTTCACATAAAACTAGAGCTTAGCCGTTCCTGCGTCTCTCCCCGTTAAGGAAAAGGTCCTGTCTGGGCACAGATGTCTCAGATTAAATTGTATCTCCGAGTCCGCGCAGAGCTGAGCACTCGAGGAACTGCCAGCAGGGCCGTAGGCAAGGACTAAATTGCTTTGGTTTCAGTACACAGTGAATTTGGCTCAGACAAGCAGAATCAGTACATTAAATGCGAATCCCTCTTAGATTTGAAAGCAGCCTTTAGCACAATTATTGACTGTGAGTGATGATTGTGTCTAATTGAAGGAGACTTCTGCTACCTGTGGCTCGGCTGGAGTCCGCCCGCTCGCAGCCGGGAGCTGCCTCCTAATTCAATGCTGCGGCTCCAGAGCCACGGCAGAGGCGAGGCCCCGACGTGTGTACACACGGTCGATAAGCTTTAATAAACTCTACAGGCCCCGTAACTAGGCTGAGTATATAATTCAGTTTTTTAATTCAGGATAGGAAGATGGCTAACAAGGACGTAGGACCACAGCAACGTACTACCTCACTGGCACGGCACGGCCACCTTAGCAGAGCAGGAGAACCCACCCCTCCATGCCCCAGGTCACTTAAAGCCACCACCCTCCTGGCTGGTTCAACGCAGGGCTGGCCAGGCTTCTTGGACAAGGACTGGCTTTCAGCAAATTTGTGAGGAAAATGAAATAATGTGACAGTTGTGTATCTTTTGTTATGGAGGTGATGCCAAGCACAGGGGAGATGACGGATTTCTTAATAGATTCCCCCTCCCGTGTGGCCCCAGACGCTCCCAGCCAGCCTCAGCCTGGCACCCAGCCTCTCAGAGCGCAATATGGCTTAATCCTGCCCAAAAGTTATTGATTTTTCTCAGTGCACTAACGGCAGTTTTCTCATGGGTCTTACATTTAGAGTCTTATTTTTCTTGTGTTCTTTGAAAAAGAGAAACACACATCCCAGCAGCCCCTGTCAGCACGTGGGCCATGAATGTCTCTTTCCTCATGTGTATGTGCCCGTGAGTGCATGTGTGAGCATGAGACCACGTGTGTGCATGCGTGTTTATGTGTATGTGAGCATGAGACCATGTGTGTGAGCCTGTGTGCTTGTGTCTGTGGTTTTAACCCTCGCAGATTTCTAGGCAGTTCTAGTAAATTCCTTCTGAATGAGCACTTCAGCCGCTTCACGTTATTTTAAACAGCATTTGATGGCAGGATTTGTAAATAAATTCCTTTCTGTCCCTGAGACTCCTAAAGTCTGTCCCCGCTTGCCTGTGAGGTCATCCGTCAGCCATGTACTGTCCTGGCCTCCAGCCTGCCTGCCAGTAATGTTCCCTGTGAAGAATGGGCCAATGTCCACGTGGATTTGCGTGTGAGTTTTTTGTAGCTGGGAGCGTTTATTACATAATAAAGACATGGCTACATCAAGGGACATGTTGATTCTGGAGATAGGCTGCCTCGCGCACCAAGGGAGGGCATCGTCCTGGCTGTGGCTGCACCATGTCCTGCTTGCTGCCTTGGGGGTAGCGGGCACCCTCTGTGACCCGGCCCAGACCCAGACCATGTGCGTGCTCTCCCGTGCAGGGAGACTCTGGTGAGGCTCTTCTGTCAGGTCCTCCTAAAGCTCATGAGTTCACTGTTTAAATTGAGACCAAAATATCTGGCCACCCTGTCAGGATGGCTGCCCGCACCCCCCTTTAACACTCAGGTTAGACATCAGTGATGTCGTGTGGGAGTCTGGAAGGTGCCATTATTTTGGTCTTGTCTAACTGGAAGCCGAGAAGAATGAGGATGCGCCATCCTCTCTGAGGCACAGGGAGGACGGGCTGCTGGCTATGGGCTGTCTCCCTCCCGATAGAGAGGAACGACTGCCAGAACCACCTGCCCTCACCCTCCTCCCAGTCTCGCTGCTGCACACATGGTCTTCCTCCTGGCTTCTTCTGGCCAGAATCTTTGCAGACCTCCAGACAATCTCCACAGGAGCCTGACTGTGGCTGCCCCAGAGTCCACCAAAGCAGACCCTGTCTTGGTGTCCACGTGGCATTGAAGCTCCCTGTGGCAGTGCTTGCCAGCCTGACTCCGACAGGTAGGGAACAAAGACCCTGTAGCTTCATTAGCCTCAACCTATAAGATACAGACATGCTGCACTCAAGGTCAAGTTCAGATTCTGAGCCTTGCAAAGTCCTCTGATCATCCCTTACCTAAGAAGAAACCCAATAGGCTTCCCAAGTACCCTGCATGGCTGTTTTGGGTCCACTATGGGCTCCTCACCTGCCTCATCCCTGGACGGCATCAGCAGGGATGGCCACTCCCTCTTCAGGCAGCTGTGTGGTGACTTCCACTCACACCTGGTGACATGGCCATCCGCAGAATGCCCGTGTCCACACAGGGTACAGCTCCGAAGTCCCTGAGGGCAAGGTCTCTCATGGCCAGGGTGGGTGAGGAGTGGTGTCTCTGTCTGCTGTGACAGTTAATTTTAGGTTTCCATGTGACTGGACCAGAGGACAACCAGCCAGCAGTGAAGTTGTGTTTATGGACACGTCTGGTAGAGTATTTCCAGAAGGGACGGCATTTGGACCGAGTGAGGCAGTTCCTTTCTTCCCCAGTGTGGGCGGCCATCATCCAGTCAGCTGACCGCTGGCTGGGATCAAAATGCAGAGGAGAAGAAAGCTTGCTCTGTGTCCTGGGCAGGGACCCCCACCTTCTCCTGCCTGTGGACATCAGAGCTCCAGGGCCTCTAGCTTCTGATTCTGAGATGGGCACCCATGGCCCCGCCGTCTCTCTTAACTTTTCCCTGGGACTTGGAGTCCCGTCATCTGCTTCCCTGGGTCAAGGCCCTTCAAACGCGGTGTGACTCATTACCCTGCACCCTGGGGCCTCCGGCTTATGGACAAGTGTCCTGGGGCTCCGCAGCCCCAGGAAGCATGTGAGCCGATCCCTTAGAGAAGCCTCCTGGTGCATCTCTGCCCGTCCCTCTGTCTGCACCTTCCCACAGCTGGTCTGTTGGTTCCGTGTGTCCAGAACCCCGACTCACAAAGTGACTTCCCTGGAGTCCCAACAAGGCCCTCCAGGCAGCTCGTGGCTTCCTCCCTGTCTTGCCTGACACTGCACAGGCCCTTCTGTTTCTGGGCCTGGGGGATCCAGGCTAAGGGAGAGACAGGGAGCAGATGCCTCACTCCTCCCTGACCCCTTCCCTCCCACCCCCAGGTCAGCTGATGATAGAGTTGCTGGCTACCATCTTCCCACCTCTCAGCAAAGAGCCCTGATCCTGTTCCAGGGTACCATGTGCTCAGCAGGAAGATGTGTCCTCTGCCCATGCCAAGTCACATGAAGTGCTGGTCCCATGTGTGAGGCCTGGTGCTGACCAGGGTCAGTGGGTAGCAAGGCAGGGATGCCCAGAGTAGGCATTCGGTGTGCACAGTCCACCTCCAGGGGACACTCCCCACTATGTGACGGTGGCTCCGTGAGGAGCACTCCTCAGGATGAACCTGCCCCTCTCCCCTCCAGGGCCACTTGTGCTCCATGGCTGGTCACTGTCTCCTCCCAGACCTGCCCCATCTCACTCACCTTGCCCAGTTCTTCTGTCCAGGTCTGCTCCTGGAACTCAGCTGGCATCTCCTGCTCAGCCCATCCTCTTCTTCCCACTTGTGGCTCAGGGCTCTGTTACCCATAGCAACTGCCTCCACAGGAAGCTTCTCTGCCATCTCAAGGCTGGCCAGGGTCTTCTGTATCCGAGGCCAGATGCCCCTCTTCCCAGGTGCTCCTTTTCTAATGTGCCCCTCTTCCCAGATGCCCTCTTCCCTGGTGCCCCTCCTCCCAGGTGCCCTCTTCCCTGGTGCCCCTCTTCCCAGATGCCCTCTTTCCTGGTGCCCCTCCTCCCTGGTGCCCCTCCTCCCAGGTGCCCCCTTCCCTGGTTCCCCTCCTCCCAGGTGCCCCTCTTCCCCAGCATCCTCTCCAACTGCTGTACTTGGATGTGAGGTCTTGAGCCCCTAGAGTTGATATGCTGCGTACTGTCCACCCAGGACCTGGGACTGCGAAACACTGGCCTATCTTTACTTAAGCAGGCCTCCTGGTAGGGAGGGTGGGTCAGTAGGAAGCATATTTTTACTCCACCAAACCTAAACATCAAATCTTCCTTCTCATACCCTCCTGTGCAGGAAATTCCCAAACAAATTCTCCTACCCTGCCAGGGAGCATGGTGCCCATGAGTTAGCAATGATGCCAGGCTTAATTTAATGGTGCCACTGACATGGTAACATTCTAAGGATGGGTACTGTGGCACAAACCTTTGTGGAACAGAAGCGTCTCTACCGTCAGGTACCTCCATCCTGTCGTCCATCTTGCCCACCACATCTTCCCAATTTTCCCATGAAGCCAGCTTCCCTCTCCCATCTGGAGACCAAGCTGTTACCCCGTTAGGGTAAGAATATTTGGGATGGTTGGAAAGGCATGGGTTGGTTTGCAAGGGTCCCAGGAGGACCCTGTGCTCTGATCTCTCTACCACCACTGGTGTTTTGGCCAGAAGTTTTTCTTAGGTGAAGATGTTACTACTTCCACAAAAATGCAGACACCTCTGGGAAGGAAGGAAAGACCCACTGGTCTGTGGTTGCCAGTGTCTCAGGGGAAGTAGGCAGAGGAGACTCCCCCACCAGAGGGAGAGAAATGTTCTGAGGACAAGGGTAAAACTGGCGTGAAAAATGGTCCAACAATCTGACAACTGGGTACGCTCCCAAAGGAAAAGTCATTTCACCCAAAGACACCAGCACCCGAATGTTTATTGGAGCACAATTCACTGGGGCAAAGATGTGGGATCAACCTAAGTGCCCATCAGGTCATGAGAAGATTAAGAAAATGTGATAGATACAGAGGGTACCAAGAAAACGTGCACACATTTTAAGAAAAGAAAAACTATATTCAAACTGCAGTACTCAGGTTACAACAAGAGGTGCTCAATGCGACTTACGTTCACCTTTCGTTATCAACATATATTGAGTATTGTAGTTTAAATACAGTTTATTCCTTTTTAAGTATTTGGATACATTTTTGGCATCCTCTGTACATATAACGTGTAAGACTACACAGTGATAAAAAGGAATGAAATAACTTCTTTTGCAGTCACTGGGACGGAGCTGGAGACCGTTATCCTAAGTGAAGTCTCTCAGGAAGGAGCCACAAACACCCAGTGTGCTCTTGACTCAACGGGAGCTAAGTGACAGCACCTGGGGCACGAACAGGCGTAAAGGTCAGTGGAGATCAAGACGTGGGCGGCTGGAGGGACAGGGGCAAAACTTACCTGTCGGGTACAATAAACATCATTTGAGTGGTGGGCACACTAAAAGTCTCGATTTAAGTATTATAAAAACTATCCATATAATAAGAATATTTGCATCCCCTTGATATTTTGAAGTAAAAAAATAAAATATTTGAAAACTTGAACAAAAAGAAAAATCTTTGCTTTGATGTGAGACACAGCAGGGGTCACTCTGAGCCAGCAGGACAGGCTGTGAGGAACTGGGGTGGGGCCAGAGTCGGGGCCAGGGCACTGGGCCAGAGGATCAGGAGGCCGCAGGCCAGGGCCTCAGCCCCATGGGTTTGCAGTTTCTCTGGAACGCTCAGTGTCAGCCTCTCGGGACTTTCCTGGTCCTCTCGTCTCTGCCTCTGACATTCTGCTTTGTGACCATTTGTCAGAACTCAGTCAAATCTTCCACCCTAGAGTCCAAGGTTCTCTGTGAAAGCTCATTTAGTGCTGAGTGTTGGGGACAATGGGGGCTGGGAGGCCCCCAGTTTAGGCACCTCACTCACAAATAGGACACCCCTGGTGATCCTGCCCTGGTGGCTAGATAATCAAAGTCAAACCAGGAAGTTTCTCCCTGCATTTTAAAATACTTTCAAAAACAAATTTTCTAAAAGGTATTCTTTTAATTCCTGGAAACATGGAAGAGAAAGTCGTGGTGAATAGTTGTGCCTCAGACTTCATGGGCACTTCCCTGTGTGAATGAGGATGGCTGGCAGGTGGTCAGCAATGTGGCCAAAGAATGTTTGAATTTCTGCCCACTGGATATAGGTTCAATCACACCTATGAGGTGACAAAGTTGGGAACATGGACCACCGAGGCCAAGACGGGAGGGCAGTGTCCTTAGCTGTAGGAGCCCTGGAGGGGCACACAGCTTCTGTGTCCTCACGCCTCTGGGGCTCAGCACTATGGGGCATGAGGACAAACTGACCAGCCAAATCAGGGTCCAGATGCTAAGTCCCACCCACCACCAGGCATGCCACTCCGCCACTCCTGAGAGCAGAGGTGTGGCAGTTCAGGTCACCTCTCACCACCCCTGTCTCACCCAGTGTGGACCTCGTGCAGGCTGGTGGGCTCCCCTGCAAAGGGATTATTCCTTAATGTAAGCACGGCTATTTGCTCCAATTGGGGCACAAAGTTGATGACAATACCGCCCACCAGTCTGAAGGGCAGATGCCAGCACTAGAGTCCACCACCCACACCATCCAGCCCGGGCAGCCTCTCGTGCCCCAGCACATGCCAGTGTCCACAGTGTGGAGAAGGAGCAGTGAGCACTTGTCCACTTGTCCACCGTTGTTAGCCAGGCAGAAGGTCAGCAGGTCAGCAACTCGTACCTACCGCAATCCTGCCACTGCAGGACGACTTTCTAGCTTGCCTGAGAGGTAATAAAAGTCACACTGAGCGTGTGTGTATCACTCCTGCTTGCCCCAGGAAGCCAAGTCGGCATGCTCCCAGGGATGCCATTCTCAGTCCCAAATATTTCACCCTCCTGCTGCCTCAAATGATGCCAAATCCATTTGGTTAGAATGTGTTATTGAGAAACTAACTTCCAAAGTATTCACGGAACATTTATTTTGCTATTTTTTCAAAGACATCAGCCAGCTGAAAAACACTCGAGTGATTAATACATGAGTGTGTATAAACACACACACAAACACACAAGCACACTAACATACAAACACACATACACACATACACAAACATACACAGACACACATACACACAAACACACATACACACAAACACACATACACACATACACAAACACACATACACACAAACACACATGCACACAAACACACACAAACACACATACACACATACACAAAGACACAGACACAAACACACACAAACACACATACATACACAGATATGCAAATACACATACACAAACACACATATACAAACACACACAAACACACACACATACACAGATATGCAAATACACATACACAAACACACATACACAAACACACACAAACACAAATCATAAACACACATGCACACAAACACATAAACACACATGCACACAAACATACAAACACACATACACACATACATACATACACAAACACACAAACACAAACACACACAAACACATAAACACACATGCACACAAACATACAAACACACATACACACATACACAAACACACATACACACATATACAAACACACAAACACAAACACACACAAACACACATACACATAAACACACATGCACACAAACATACAAACACACATACACACATACATACATACACAAACACACAAACACACATACATACACAGATATGCAAATACACATACACAAACACACATACACAAACACGCATATACAAACACACAAACACAAACACACACAAACACACATACACACAAACACATAAACACACATGCACACAAACATACAAACACACATACACACAAACACATAAACACACATGCACACAAACATACAAACACACATACACACAAACACATAAACACACATGCACACAAACATACAAACACACATACACACATACACAAACACACATACACACATACACATATATACAAACACACAAACACAAACACACACATGCACACAAACATACAAACACACATACACACATACACAAACACACATACACAAACACACACATACACAGATATGCACACACATACGCACATACACAAACACAATCACACAAACACACATACACACAAACATACAAACACACATACAAACACATACACACAAACATACAAACACACAGACACAAACACACACAAACACACATACACAAACACACATACACAGATACGCAAACACATTTACGCACATACACAAACACACACAAACACCATCACACATACACACATACACAAACACACATGCACACAAACATACAAACACATACACACAAACAAACACACATAGACACAAACACACATACACACATACATAAAGACACACAAACACACATACACAAACACAAACAGAAGCACACACAAACACACCACAAACACACATACAGACACACATGGCTGCATACACTTCTGTTAATCACTGTAGCTTCCAGAGTATATACAGGGTCAGACGATGAAGTTTGTGAACTCACGTAGAGAAAGTGCTGCACACCCCACTGGTGAATATCTCTACGGTCAGCAGGTGGCCCAGGGGAGTCCTCCGAGGGTGACCATAGTGATATTCAGTACTGGGGTTTGCAGAACTTTCTCTAGGGTGAGTCCATGAAATTCATTGTCTGACCTCCATACGATGGAGTAAAAAATATATATACGTACATATTCTATATGTAAACTGCATACACTTATATTCACATATGAACCATTATAAAAATTCTAACATACAACATATATTCTCTAGAGAATCTACATTTATATACATATATAATTCACTTGTATATATGAAAAACGATATGCACACACATGTACTCACTTATTGGTCATTGTAGCATCTGTAGAATATCAACTACATATATTCAGTATTACAGAACATACGTATATATGTATTCATATACAAACAACACACACACTGCTATCCGTCACAATATAATCCCCACAGTTCAGGGTAAAATGCACCCTCGTCTTAGCCTTTTAAAGGCTGTATCCCCATTCCTCCTGCCTCTTCTAGGCTAAATAATGCCTCAAAATAAAAAATAGACTGTGATCGCCAAGCGACTCTTAGTTACAGAGCCCGAAAATCTTCCTTCCAAATGAGAATTCGCGCTACTTTGTGCATAAATGTCTCTCTGAATTTTGTTTGAATTACTAGCCTCCTCTTAACATCAGAAGGTGCAGTTGGGATAATTTTCATTAGAAAAATAATTATAGACTAAATACGGTTAATAAAACATTGACCATACTCTGAAATGTTTTAAAAGCTTGTCTTTCTCTATGAAAGACAATGAATTTTGATGAATTCTAATGAATTTTAATGAAAACACCATGGTTACTTAAGAAAAATATAAATAGACATAATTATTACACACAATTATGAGATTAAGGATTTAAAAAAATTTTAACTCAGAAATAATTATTCTGGGTAATCTACTTCACAAAATTGATAATTATAAGAGGAGAAAAAATGGTTCTTCAAGTTTGACAGAACATTTGGTCTAATTTTGATCGCATTCTAAAATTCACGATTTTGTAATTATTAGTAAGTCATAAAGCCTTCAAGGTTTAAACCTTGAAATCATATTAAAATATAAACTTTGTCTGGGAGATTTAACATTGCTTTGAAGGCCCAACAAAGAGGCCAGATCACCTCTGAAGAGGATGACCCTCCTGCCAGCACTGTCTCTGAGGCCAGCCACAGGTGCTCCGGCCCCTGGCTAGACCCTGCTGGTGGCCCCAGGGGGTCCCAAGGCCTCCCCAGAAAGTCAGTTCCCTTCCTACATCCTTCCATGAATCTATTCTGATCCTCTATTCAAACTGATGAGGATCTGCTCTGGACTTCCACACTTGGGGTGTAGCTCAGGGACTCCGTAGGTGACAGGTAGAGCCCCAAATGGGAGGCAGAGCTGAGGGCCCTCCCTTTTCCTGGTGTTCCAGTGAGTCCTTGCTTGTGCCAAGGGTACAGCAGACCTCCAGGAGACTGTGAGTGCCCCAAAGCAGCATTCTCTGGGACACAAATGGGAATCTGGGAATAGTAATCTCACAAGTGTTTGCCCCCCCACTCCCTCCCCCAGACTCCCCCGCTGCCTGTTGAGGTAGGAGGGCTCCTTCACGCACACCACACATCTCTGCCATTTGTAATGGTTTCCAAAACACCTTGTCATGTTTAGTCTGTTGTTATCCTTTAGAGAACTTGGTAACCAGAACTTTAATTTAATTTTATTTTTTGACCTCAATGGGGGTTCGAAGCCTGTGACTTTGTGACCTACTGGATGTCACCTAGCAGGGAGTGGAGGCACCAAGGGTAGGTGGCGGCCATGCTGGTGACCCAGCACTTACTGTGTCCAGACGCGCTCATGGGCGTGACGCAGCCCAGGAGGACTGTGAGCTGAGAGGGAAGCTCCAGGTTCTGGGGGTGGGGTCGCCCTTCAACATTGAAGGTGGAGTAGTGGGCCCTGGTGAAGGTGGAGTAGTGGGCCCTGGAAAGCCCTTCCCTGTGGTGTGGACAGACCCATGTGTTGTTTAAGGTAAGGTAATATTGTTCCCCTGTTTTCCACAATCAGACACAGAAAACTCACATGTGACCTTGAGCAGGTCATGGGACCCCTGGGCTCCCTTGTGCCCCTGGGTATGGGTGGGGCTGGCACTGGGGAATCATGTTATTTCTCCAGGCTTCTGTCCAGCTTGGATGTTCCCACCCGTGACCTCATCCCAGGGCTGTCTGCTCCACACCCAGATTGGGCACGAGGTCTTCCTCCTCCCTGCAACAGAGCTGGAGTTACATTGGAAGGGGCCAGACCCCTAATCCAAGAACCATTGACAGGTTGGGGACATCTGGCAGGAGGCAGGAGGAAGGACCTGGAGACCTGAGCAGGAGGTGGCTCTGTGGGCCTGTCCCCTCCCAGTATGTGAGGAGTCCTGGGGGGACCTGGAGACCTGAGCAGGAGGTGGCTCTGTGGGCCTGTCCCCTCCCAGTATGTGAGGAGTCCTGGGGG
>CAUYTI010090763.1:0-13740 GCA_963575145.1 Galago senegalensis
ATTGAAACATATGTATATATAAAGCCCCATTCCTAAAATATTAATATTGATGGCAACCAGCATGTTAGGAGAAAAAGTTTTTGTTTTTTTTTTTGAGGCAGAGCCTCAAGCTGTCCCCCGGGGTAGAGTGCCAGGGCATTACAGCTCACAGTAACCTCCAACTCCTGGGCTCAAGCGAGTCTCTTGCCTCCGCCTCCCAAGTAGCTGGGACCATAGGCGCCCGCCACAACGCTCGGCTATTTTTTGGTTGCAGCCGTGATTGTTGTTTGGCAGGTCTGGGCTGGGGATTTGAACCCACCACCTTAGGTGTATGTGGCTGGTGCCTTAGCCGGTTGAGCTATAGGCGCTGAGCCCTGTCTGTCATTCTTGACCTTGACCTTTGTGACTGTTTTGTTTTATTTTCTCACCTGGTTAGTCTGGCCCCACCCCACCGCCACCCCCTATCCAAGGTGTTCTCTAGACTCCTTAATTCCCATGATCATATTTATGCCTAGGAGTCTGTATTTGTGCATTTTAGGGAACAAGGACATCTAACTTCCAAGCCTGCTCACTGTCATTCTGTGCACAGGGCTCTCAGGGCACCCCTGGGACACTTGTGCTCAGGGGCAGCTTTGGAAGCTGGATCCGGCTGCCCAAGCATTTTGAGCAGTGACCTACTCATCTTTCCTCTGAATGTTTTCTCTTTAGTTCCCAGAATATATTATCCCCATTAGCATCTCCTGGCAGGGTTTATGTGGCCAAAAGCAAACAAACAGATGCCTTGACTTTGATTTGAAAAAATGACATTCAGAATAACAAGAGAATACGGATTTCTGCAATTTTCTCGAGCATACAAAGGGAATGAAGGCAATCATAGTTTTCAGCCATGGAAGCCGCTCACAGACATATAAAAAGTTCCAAGGTAAAATTTTAAAATGTAAATCATTCATTCTCGTGTGGAAAACTTTCAGGATTTCCCAGGGAAAATAAACTTTAGAGATTGAAAAGAAAAGGGGAACAGCTGGTTCTCATTTATTTCAGATAAGACTGAGACCCTGAAGATCCGGACAAACACTAACCGGATCTGGAACTGCCTACACGGACACCTGGGGCATCTTGGAAACTCCAGGCCGAGCTGACCAATGGGTCCTGAGGACAAAAGCAGCTCCCAGACAGACAGTAAGGAAGGGCACCAAGCAGGAGCCAGAGGGTGGCTGGTTCCTCTTTCAAGGAGAAGCAGAATTACAGCTGGGGGAACCAGGAAGAGGAAAGAGGGGTCGAGGGGCAAAGTGCATGGTGGCCACTGCTGCCAGCAGCAGGCACATCCCACCTGGAGCCTCTTCAGTCTCTGTCCCATAGAGTAGGGACAGAGTGCAGCCTTATTCAGAGAATGAAAGGGCTCCTTGAGCTCTTTTCTTATCCCTGATGAAATAACATTCTCCCCCTACTGGCTTTATTAGTGAGTAACCTTCAACTTGTGGTCATATTCCCAAATTTCATTTTGGACAGCCTCTTCAGCACCCAGGACACCCTTAGCGTCCTCCTGTACTATTGCTAGTACCACATTCGCCGGCAGTCACTCTCTTGCCAACAGTTGTCCCACGGCTATAGGCACAGATGAACTTAAAACCTCTGGCCATGTCTTTGCCTCCAGGTTCCCTTTGGTGACGTGCACTTAAGAACACAGAGGTCTCCAGATTGTTTTTTATAAGATTAAAAGCAAAAAATAGAGGTTGCCAGATAATTACTCTTTGGTTCCTATCATCACAAAGGTCCGTGATCCCAGTTAATGATAAATTAATTTTTTAAGTGCAGTATCACATATTTTTACCTCCCAAGTAGATCAGAATTATGAAACTAAATTGTGTTTTGCTTGGTATGATCCATGATTAACCTTCCTGTGCTCCTGGACTAGACCTTCTTCATAGGAAAAAAAAAAACCTCTCCCCACCCAGCTCAGCCCACAGCGTAGAAGGTCATGGCACTCAGCGTATGGACACAATTTGAAAACTCAGTAAATACCATGCATGGTAATAATCAACATCTATAGCCCTAGCAATCACAGGTGTATTTAATTATAGGGAACGAAAGGAAACTTAATTACTTAATTTTGTCATTACCCAGTCACTGCTATGACTTCCTGTAAACGAGTCATTGCTCACTTGTAGCATCTGCAGAGGGAACAGCCCTTCAGGGAGTCACTGGCCCACTCTTGCCTCTGACAGGATTCCGGAGGGCAGTGCCTGTGTCTTCAGGCCGCAGAGGTCACTAGATGCTCAGGTGTCTGTGCCGTCTGGCTTGAGACTTGCGATGTAAGAGACCACCCTGCCTCATGGTCTCTGCCAGGCTTACCCAAGGGAAGGTCCCTGCTGGCCAGCCAGCTGCAGCCATGAGAATGATCAAGGTGGGGATGATGTCATTTAGGACTCCACTCGGCAGAGGCCACAGGGGTTTGGAAGGGAAACTTCCACAGGCCTTTTGAGCTTGTGGGGTGGGAAGTGGAGTGGGGGTGAATTCATTGAGAGGCCCCACTGAGCAAGAAGAGCTGTTTGCTAAATCAGTGAGCAGCTGGTTTCTGCTTTGCTGAGTGCCTCATACAAGCCTGGAGCTTACACACAATGTAAGGTAGGTGGGGAATCTCATCCAATATTTCTACTAAATAAATGTGGGAGGATCAATCCAGAGTATATGCATATATATATATTTTTTTTTTGAGACAGAATCTCACTTAGTCACCCTTGGTAGAGTGCCATGGCATCATAGCTCACAGCAACCTCAGACTCTTGGGTTCAAGTGATCCTCCTGCCTCAGCTCCCCAAGTAGCTGGAACTACAGACGCCCACCACAATGCCCAGCTATTTTTTAGAGACAGGGGTCTCATTCTGGCTCAGGCTGGTCTCGAACCTGTGAGCTCAGGCAATTCATCTGCCTTGGCCTCTCAAGTGCTGGGATTACAGGTGTGAGCCACTGTGCCCGGCTAGAATATATTCTTGACTAGCTCCGGTCTTCTACTCTGCATAGAGGGTGTTCTTTCATAATGGATACTTGGGGGTGTCTTGTGAACCAATAACCCCTTCTTCTCCAGACACTGTGCTCCTCCTATGCACACAATAGGCCTCAGGATGTCACAACTGTGACTCTGGGACATGGATGGAGAGGGGACCCAAGTGGGCCATAGTCTTCCTCCTGATAATGAAAAATTGGGAACAGAGTCAACAGTCCCTAAAACAGGTGTTATAGGATGGCTATCTTCTACCACGTGGGCTAGAGCAAAGGAAGTTGGTCTGCTGAGAGGGAAAGAAAGAGAAGGAGAGAACAGGTGACCGGTGTGGTGGCTCACATCTATAATCCTAAAACTTTTGGAGGCCAAGGCAGGAGAATCACTAGAGGCCAGAAGCTCTAGACCAGCCAGAGCAATGTATCCAGACCTTGTCTTTACAAAAAATAGAAAAATCAGCAGGGCATGGTGGTGTGCATCTGTAGTCCCAGGTACTGAGGAGGCTGAGGCTGGAAGATCACTTGAGCCTAAGAGTTTGAGGTTGCTGTGAGCTATGATGACATCTCTAGCCTGAGCGACAGAGTTACCCTGTCTCAAAATATAAATTAATAAAAGCAGACTCAGAGGAGCAGAGGTAAGAACAAGGCATTGTTAGAAGATTTCTGCTTCCAGGCTCTTGCTCTGGGGTTTCTTGAAACATTTTCAATCCTTATAATAAATCCTTCTGCCTCCTTTCCCCCTTAATTGAAAGTGGAAAGAGAATTAGGGTTTGAGGGCTATTAGCTTTTTGGGATGTTCCATATCTCAGCCCAACCCTGCCCCTGCGGCCTTTTGCTTTCGTCTTCTCTGGATTATCTCCTTTGAGCCCTATAACAAAGGCAGAGGCATTTTCTACACAAGTCCAGTTGAAGATGCGCATGTTCCAAAGATGAAGGAACCCTGGGAGGTGAGAAATAAGGACGCCTCTGTCAGCCTTTTCCTGACAACCTTAAAGGAACTGAAGTCTTCGTTAACTTTCAAGGTCAGAAAAGCGAATGCCCCTCTTGGAAGTCCTGAACAAATGTGTTTTCTTGAGGCTGAAGAAGTCTGGAAATAGGGGATTAACCAAGGAGGGTTGGCAACAACTCGGTGGGGGCCCCACAGGAGAAAGGAGGAGGAAGAGTTAAGGGAGGCAACCTGCCCGCTGCCCTCCTGCCTTGGCCTAGCCCTGAATCTCCTGGAATAAAAGATCTGCTTTGTCTTCCATTCTAGTGACAACGTCACAGTCACGTATTACAAAGCTCCAAGGTCCTTATTCAAATTTATATTCCTGGTGCCTCTATAATGCTGCAGAGAATAGACATTCAGTCAACATTTGGTGAATGAGATTTCCTCTGTGTGTACTATGTACATGTGTCAAACGCTATTCTACTTTTGTTTCCATCTATTTCCTTTTGGGCTTAAAAACCCTTTCATAAGGGCAGTGCCTGTGGCTCAAAAGGGTAGGGCATCAGCCCTATATGCATATGCTAGAGGTGGTAGGTTCAAACCCAGCTCTGGTCAAAAAAAAAAACAACAAACAAAAACCCTTTCAAAAGCTCTGCTTGGTGGTGACGTGGCCCTGGGATGGGACTGTGGTAAGGGCTGCCTGGAACAATTTCTACTTCCACAGAGTTTGTAATTTAAGAAAGAGATGACATTGCCCTGAACAAATACAAGCCCCAAAGCATGATGAAGCCGATGCCCTCATCGTTGCATGAAATAGGGTCTGGCTCAGACTCCCGTCCGCGGGGCCTCTTCACGCTCAGCCTCTCCCAGCACATCCCATTACCACTTGGCGTCTATTTGTGTGGTTATCTGTCCACCCCTTTTGTATCCCAGGCTCCCTGGGAGGAAGGATGTGTCCGGTTAAGCGCATTGCTGAGGCCCCGGTAACCATATCACCATACCGTGTTCAACAAATATTTGCAAAGTCAAAGAATGAACAGCTGTGTCAAAGCAGCGACCAGAGGAGCTGGAGACCAGCCGGTCTCTGCTTGTGCACGGAAGACTTAGAATGACTGAAAGCAAAGAACTTCAGTGGGGGTGGGCAGGGAGGGGACTTTACACTGATTCTGTACTTTGTGCCAGACGCTTTCAGTGTGTTGCCCTTTCATACTCCCAGGAGACTTCTCTCAGATGCAAAAGGCAGCAGCCTGTTCTACAGATAAGAAAACTGACGGTCAGCTTAGGAAGATTTCTTCTAGTCACACCAGTGTCAGGATTGTCCCTCAGGTGTCTTTGGTTACACATGTCACGCTTTCTGTTTTTCTTCATGTAGCCTCAGTAAGTCTGTTACATAGCTTAGAAGAATGGTGCGAACGGACAAAGGGAGCTTGGGACAAATGTGAGCAGGATGAAAGGCGAGGCCTAGGGTACCAGGGGTAGAGTGAAGGGGCAGGAGCTGAGGACGTGGAAGTCCATCTGGGTGACGACTGATATGGACAGAGGAAAATCGTTTTTCCCAAGGCTCCCAGGAATCCTGCCCCCCAAACCCTTGGCAGCCAGGGACCCCACCACGTAGTCCAGTTAGAGAGACATGCGGAAGGGGATCCAGGTTTCTCTGCACAACACTAAGTTACAGAAAGGAAGTAATGTTTTTGTCAGCCTCACATAAAAGTAAAAAATAAAAAGAAAAGAAAGGCCAGGCACAGGGGCTCATGTCTATAATCCTAGCCCTATGGGAGGCCAAGGAGGGAGGATCACTTAAGGCCAGGGGTTTGAGTTTGTAGCCAGCTGTGATGAGGTCACTGCATTCCATCCTGGGTAACAGAACAAGACCCTGTGTCGATAAAGGAAGAAGAAGGGCTGCGTGCCCATAGCACAGGGGTTACAGCACCAGCCACATGCACCGAGGCTGGAGGGTCCAAGCCCAGCCCAGGCCAGCTAAACAACAAGGACCAACTGTAACAAAAAATAGCCAGGCCAACGTTGTGGTGGGCGCCTATGGTCCCAGCTACTTGGGAGGCTGAGGCAAGAGAATCACTTAAGCCCAAGAGTTTGGGGTTGCTGTGATCTGTGACCTCATCATACTCTACCAAGGGTGACACTGTGAGACTCTGTCTCAAAAAAAAAAGGAAGAAAAAGGAAGAAAAAGATATAAGTATAATCCCAGGAGCTAAAAACCTTGAGTGCCAGGAGTGAGACCAGCTATCCTAAATCTGTCTTTTACTACTACTGGAGAAAATGCTCTAGGATGGACACCAGGTCATGCCCCTCCACCCCACAACCACTATCTTCCCACTTGAAATTCTTCCATAGATCTTTCTTAATAAGTGGACACATGATGACATCAACTCTGGAATGTGATGCACGATGCCAGTCATACTCCGGCCCTGCTACTAATCAATCTGCTGGGAGGAAGCTCCTCCTGGAAGCCTTCCTCACTCCTGGGGGGTGCAGACAGAACCCCTTCTTTCATGCTCCCAGGCAGCAGGGACTTGCTCCTCCTGGGAACATACCTTTCATCTGTGATCTCCAGCATGTAACATGAGACGAGCTGAACAGAGTGGGCTCTCCACAAATATTTGTTGAATATATATATTCTTTACTAATGGTGCCAAGAAACAAGAGTTTGTTCTTAAGCAAGGTTTGACTCATGGTAGTGTTTAATCTTTCAGGCAGACCTTTCAAAGCCAAAGTCAGCAGCCGTGGCTCTCACATCAATGTGTCTCTTCCACTTCCTTGCAAATGACACCTTGTTTACCTATGCTTCATATCAAGAACAATAAAAGTCACCAGGTGGGACACAGTATAATCCCAGCACTCTGGGAGGCCAAGGCAGGTGGATTGCTTGAGCTCAGGAGTTCAAGATCAGCCTGAGCAAGAGTGAGACACTCCCTACCCCCCCATCTCTACTAAACTAGAAAATTAGCTGGGTGTTGTGGTGGGCGCCTGTAGTTCCAGCTACTGAGGAGGCTGAGACAAGAGGATCGCTTAAGCGCAGGAGTTTGAAGTTGTTGTGAGTTGTGATGTCATGGCACTCTACCAAAGGTGACAAAGTGAGACTGTCTCAAAAATAAATAAATAAATAAGTGAATCATGCAAATATCAGGAGACAAGACCAGAGTCACACAAACTCATTCTTAGAACTCACAATCCAGAATAGCCAGGCACTTGGGACCCTGGAGTGAGCACAGGGGCTGCGGAGCTGCAGTGGGGAAACATCTCCACTCCGGTCTTGGCATCTAGTCCCTAATCCCCAAGTTCCCCCCTTTGCCAAGTTTGCTTCGTTGGGCAGAGGTGAGTTTCCAGACCCATTGACAAAGGATGCAGTGTAATTTGGGGTAGTAAATGGTGATGTGCTTTCCCCGAAAGGGGAGATTAAATGCTAGATATGCTTCTGACTGTTTCTACAATCTTTAGCCTTCATCAAACGTTATCGGTGTCCCTAGGTATCACTCTATACAGAACATTAAAATGAGAGCTCCAGAGTTACTACAAGTGGCTGTGTCCCAGGCGCACACCATGGGAAGGAGGACGGACCCCAACAAGGATCCACCGACGGAGTGGGGCCAAGTGGCCAGCACCCCACAGGTGGCATTACCGAAGAGGCAGGAAAAAGAGAAAGCCACACCCAGAGGTCCAGACTTGGGAACAGAAGTTCCATTACTGAAGAGCTGGGACACAGAGGTGACCAGAGGAAGGGAGGGCCAGACCAGGAAGCCGAAGGCTACAAAGCCAGTGTTGGCTCAAGGCAAAGCAGTCACCACTGCAAAGACAGCCTCTCCAGAAAGTCAGGACGTGCTGCTGACCACAGTGGGTGCAGTGCCAATGAAGGGACAGAGAGAAGTGACCACAGCAGCTGTCTTACCAAAGGAGAAGACGGCTCAGGCCACCCCACCTGCCCCATCCAAGGAGGAGAAGGCTCAGGCCATCCCACCTATCCCACCCAAGGAGGAGAAGGCTCAGGCCACCCCACCTATCCCACCCAAGGAGGAGGCAGTTCAGGCCACCCCACCTATCCCGCCCAAGGAGGAGAAGGCTCAGGCCACGCCACCTATCCCGCCCAAGGAGGAGAAGGCTCAGGCCACCCCACCCACTGCCCCTCTCCAGAGCCACACCACACAGAGAGCCCAGAGACAAGAACTGAAGGCCGCCAACTTCAAGGCTGAACCTCAGTGGGATTTTGAGGAAAAATACAGTTTAGAGGAGGGGGGCCTCCAGACGGTGAGTTCTCCACACCCCTGTCCCTTCTGGCTCCTGCTCTGCAGCCCCTTCCGAGAGGCAGCCCTCCCTCACCCTCTCAGTGCCTCAGGCAGCGGGAAGTTTAGGCTTTGCCTTGTCCTGTCCGGAGCTCAGTCCTGCCCTTCTCCTGTCCCAACCACCCTTCCTGTGATGGCCCTGATGGGGGAGAGAGAGAAGCAGACCCCAGAGTCTTGGTTTGGACAGTGGGAAAAGAGTGGGTAAGGAGGGGCCTCCCTGGAACCTTAGGGAGGCCTGGGGGCTCACCAGTGTGAGGGTGAGGGCATGACCTGCTTTGGGGCCTGCTACCCAAATTCTCATCCTCCAGCAGAGGGAGGGCTTGGGACTAACAGGCACCCCTGCCTCACACCCCATCCCCAGCTGAGCCTGTCTCTCCTACAAGGCCAATGTGCAAACTTCACTCTCTTCCAACCGTAAGAAAACAATCTGGACTTAACCATATCCCCCAGCTGTCATCCTATGTCCTTGCACAGAGGGCAGGATTCAAGATGTGCTGTTCTCTCTCTCTCTCTCACACACACACACAATCATATGCTGGACACATGGGGCATTCGAGGTGTGGTTCTTCTCACACTGGCAAAGGCACATACGTTGAGGGCCCAGAACGTCCATTGCCCGGGAGACCTTGGGACCACAGTGAGCCTCGATGATGGAAGGGGACTGGGATGGCAGAGGCAGCAGAGACAGTGCTTCCCCACTGTGAGGCCCAGCCCTGGCCTATAGCGTCCCCCCACCCACCTGACCAAGTCCTCCTGCCCATAGACCTGCACAGATTCTGTGAAGGTCAAAGCCTCCAAGTCACCATGGCTCCGGAATCTCTTTCTGCCGAACCTCACCCTCTTCCTGGACTCCAGCCGCTTCGACCAAAGGGAGTGGGAGCGCCTGGAACACTTTGCCCCACCCTTTGGCTTCATGGAGCTCAATCACTCCTGTGAGTACTCACCCCCTGCTGCGTGCGCCGTGGGCAAGGGCAGCGGGCAGTGGGCCTTCTGTCTCTGGTCTGCCAGACCTGGAAGAGATGATGGGCTGGACTCCTGTCCCTTCCAGGGCTCTGAGTGGAGCCCCCCTTGTTGCAGTGGTGCAGAAGGTGGTGACACGCTTCCCTCCCGTGCACCAGCAGCAGCTGCTCCTGGCCGGCCTCCCCCCTGGGAGCTCCCGGTGCACCACTTGTGCCGTGGTGGGCAATGGGGGCATCCTGAACAACTCCCACGTGGGCCAGGAGATAGACAGGCATGACTACGTGTTCCGGTGAGTGGCTACTCTGAGTCCCCTCTCTTGTCTTGCCCCTCCCCTGCAGATAAGGGCTCTTCTGAGAGAACCAATGTGGCATGGAATGTGGAATTCCTGGGCGCTCCTGAGAATTGCAGCATCCACCAGCTGCCTCCCTTTCTCCTTCCTCTCCTTCTCCACCTACACCAGCTCCCTGCTCCACTCACCTGCTCCAAATGATTTTTTTCTGCACAGACTGAGTGGGGCTCTCATTAAAGGCTACGAGCAGGATGTGGGTACCCGGACATCCTTCTACGGCTTTACAGCTTTCTCTGTCACCCAGTCACTTCTCGCCTTGGGCAAGCGGGGTTTCCAGAGTGTGCCTGTGGGGAAGGTGAGCAAGGAGGAAGGGAGCCTGCCCACACCCAGAGTCTGGATAAGGGAGCACACAGGCAGGAAAGGGAGGCGAGAATCTTGTATCTGGGTGGGGTCTGTGGTTGGTATAGTGCCCTTCATATAAGGGGCAAGAGCAGGGAGGAAGCCAGACCCGGCCAAGACCAGAGCAAGTGGGCAGTCTGCAGTCAGAGCCTGAGGCAGGGCTCTGGGATCACCCGCTGTCCTTGGTCCCCAGGACATCCACTACCTGCATTTCCTGGAAGGCACCCGGGATTATGAGTGGCTGGAAGCACTGCTTCTGAATCAGACCGTGAAGTCAAAGACTCTTTACTGGTTTAAGTATCCATTGCCCTCCTCTACTTCCTTACCCCGTGCTGAGCTGTGCACTGTGTGGCTATGGAGGGTTGGGCAGGTGGGGACAGCTTTAGCCTTCCCCTGGAGGTGGAGTCACATCCACAACCCTGACATGGCCCACGCCACGTGGTGGGCAGATGAACTGAACCCAAATGACCCATTCCTGACCATAGGCACGGACAGCCCCAGGAAGTGTTTCAGAAAGCCTTTCGATTGGACAGATACCTATTGCTGCATCCAGACTTTCTCCGGTACATGAAGAACAGGTGAGAGCAGAAAGCACACGGAGGGCCCAGGTCCCTGTCATCCCTGTGGATCCTGACAGCTGGGGTCTGGGGCATTTCATAGGTTTCTGAGGTCTAAGACCCTAAACGGTGTCCACTGGAGAATATACCGCCCCACCACTGGGGCCCTGCTGCTGCTCACCGCCCTCCACCTCTGTGACCAGGTAGGGCTGTACTTCAGGAGCAGAAACACCAGGAGAGGCAGCCCAGGACAGTGAGTGCATGTGCGTGCATGTGTGCGCACCCGGGGGACCTGCTCCCAGACCCCTAGAGATGGAAACAAGACAAACAGATCCCTCCCCACCCCCAGAGTTAGGCCACGAGCTGAAGCCTAGGAGGCAGCACCTCCAGGCCTACTTCTTCCTCCCTTCTTTACGCAGGTCAGTGCCTACGGCTTCATCACAGAGGGTCACGAGCACTTTTCTGATCACTACTATGATAAGTCATGGAAAAAACTGATCTTTTACACAAACCATGACTTCAAATTAGAGCGAGACGTCTGGAAACGGCTACATGATGAAGGTATAATCCGGCTGTACCAGCGGCCAGAAATTGCTGGAGCAAAGAACTGACTGGGGCTGGCTGGAGGCGTCTCTTCCCCACGTCCAAGGCACAGCGCAGTCCCAGTCTTGAGACTCTTCTAGTGTTTCTCCAGGCCCCGTCCAGTGTCCAACCCTTTGAAAGCTTGGGGGGAACACTCGAAAAGAGGACACGACTCTCTCAAGATGGCAAATGATTGTTCATGGTTTACAAGTTCTTCAGAATGTTGCTGTACATTCTGAAGGAGATTCCCAAGACCAGGGATTTTCAACCGAAGGGGATGATCAGTGGTCAACACCACAATTTCTGCTGGAAAGCATTTTCCTGTCTAAAAGGTATCAAATACCGAGCCAGGCCCCGTGGCTCATCCCAGCACTCTGGGAGACTGAGGTGGGTGGATTGCCTGAGCTCACGGGTTTGAGACCAGACTGAGCCAGGGCAAGACCCAAATAGCTGGTCATTGTGGCGGGTGCCTGTAGTTCCAGCTACCTGGGAGGCTGAGGCAAGAGGATCACTTGAGCCCAAGAGTTTGAGGTTACTGTGAGCTGTGAAGCCACAGCACTCTACTGAGGGCGACAAAGTAAGACTCTGTTTCAAAAAACAAAAAACAAAAAAACAAAAGCTACCTGGTACAGAGGAAGGAGCCATAACTTACAGAGACATATAGATCTGATTTGAATTCCAGATCTTTTGTTTAGAAGCTGTGAAAACTTGAAGGTGTTACCTAATTTCATTACAGATCGGCTAGAGGACCCTTTCAGGGTGTCTGATTCTAGAAGGGTCTGCTCTTGTGTTTAAACTATTTGATAACTCTGTGCATTGTGGAAAATGGTAGTAATATAAGTGATTCTTGTCCATAGAGATGCAAATACATTTTGTACAAGGAAGAAACAGTTAATTATTACCTTGTGGATAATTCTGTTTCATATTCCTGATTACCTATATGTGTGTCTATATTATTCCTATGATTAATGAGTCAAATCTTTGACATATATTCATTTTATTTGTTATTTTATTATTATTATTATTATTATTATTATTATTATTATTGAGACAGAGTCACCTCTGTTGCCCAATCTAGAGCGCCATGGCCTCGGACTATCTTACAGCAAACTCAAACTCCTGGGCTCAAATGATCCTCCTATCTCAGCCTCCTGAGTACCTAGCACTACAGGAGCCCACCACAAAGCAGGCTAATTTTTGTATTTTTAGTGGAGACGGGGTCTTGACTCCTGGTCTCAAGGGGTCCTCCCACCTCCACTTCCCAGAGTGCTAGGATTACAGGTCTGAGCCACTGTGCCAGGCCCATATATTCATTTTATATTGATATGAAATTCATGATTTTACCCTTTGAGGAAAATCATCCTTTAACATTTTTTTAGACTACAATTTTCTAATCTGTGAAATGGCTTTTGAGGTGTCAGTTTCATAAGGACTTTTTAAATGACTGTATGTAAACAGCCTGACACAACAAGAAGTTTGTCTTCCTTTGCCTTCTATTCTTCCATCTTCCCATCAACCTGCTTTCTTTCTCAAACCCCATGATGAGAATTTAAGCTAAGCCAAAGACACTTCAGTTCACCTTGCCCTCGAAGCTCTCTCTCTGGATTTGGACTCTGGAGCTCAGGCAACTCCAATGATCCTAAACAGAATAAGGGCCCTTGGTAAGGTGGTGGAAAGGGAAAAATAAAGGGAGGGAGGGAGGGAAGGCGGGGGAGAGAGAGGGAGGAGGAGGGGAGAAGGAAGGGGGAGAGGGAGAGGGCGGAGGAGGAGAAGGGAGAGGGAGAGAGAGAGAGAAACAATGGCTCTGGGGCGCAGTGCCAGCGCCGGGCAGCAGGCGGCGCAGCTCTGCTGTCGGTTCTCCGCGTGGCCCTGCTCCCAGGCTCTGCTCCCAGGCTCTGCTCCCAGTGGTGGAAATGTTCCGTTGCACATCCGAGGGGCAGGCCGCTGCGGTGGTTGCTATCGCCCCCGAAGCTTGGGATGCACAGAGCCGACTTTGCAGGACCCTGCTTGGGGGGTTCGTTTGGGGGCAAGGCTCCAGGAGCGCTGCTGGGGTGGAGGATTTCGTGCTTAGGGTGGGCAGGACAGAGAGGCGTGCAGGGCTAGGAGACGAACAGGTAGGAGGGGACAGCGGGCGACGGCGCCCAGGGGGGCGCGTGGGACTCTGCACGCTCCAGCGCCCCACCCCACTCCCCAGGGCTGCGGCCAGGGCAGGACTGGCGGAGATGACCTGAGGGAGGCTCCGTGATGGGAGTTAAGGGTCTGATCTGCCCGGCTCGCCCCCTTCCCAGCGCCCAGCACCCTGCAGGAGGCGGCGGGCCGCCCAGGCGAGCACGCAGGATGCCCCCAGACTAACCCGAGCTTTCTGCTCTGCACAGCAGAGAAGTGCTTCCCCCCAAACCACTAGTCACCACATCTGGTCAGAGCAGGAGAGAAAATGGGTAGTTACTGGCAAAGAAGTCCTTTACCCCCACTCATCCTCCTCTAATTTAAACTGGGGCTACATAGCTTAGGCTGAGCCTCACTTAGGGGTGTTACTCTGGGTCCAAAGTGGAATAACGGCTAAGGCGCCAGCCATGTACACCTAAGGTGGCCGGTTCGAATCCCCAGCCCTGACCCGCCAAACAACAATGACGGCTGCAACCAAAAAAAAATAGCCGGGCGTTGTGGCGGGCGCCTGTGGTCCCAGCTACTTGGGAGGCGGAGGCAAGAGACTCGCTTGAGCCCAGGAGTTGGAGGTTGCTGTGAGCTGTAATG